>JARQWA010000071.1:0-139121 GCA_030294605.1 Ambrosiella beaveri
TTTTTTTTTTTCAGAGTGTGCACGAGTCTTGCGGAAACAAGTCACTCAAAGTACTGACAAGAATCCTGGATCTTTCCCGGAGACATTTTTTTCGGTGAGAAAATAAATAGAAACTGATATTCACTGGCATCAAGTGAGACAAACGATGCCAATGTGTCATCGGCGACGTTAATAAGTCTATTTAGTAAGCAGATGGACTGGGTTGTTTGTCTGTCCGTCAGATCATAAGAGACAAGAGGCGAGAATACTTGTTTACTTGGTGCAGATGATGGTTTAAGGTTGCTTTTGCTTTTGCCCTGCCCTACCTTGCCTGAAAAGAAGCAAGAATAAATCAAGCCTGTCTTGCTGATCTCCGTGAATCTCAGTCACGGGGCAATTTTTTTTCCCTCTCTTTCTTGGGGTTGAAAACGGCTGGGTTTTGGTGATGTGGTGATGATCAAAGGAATTGTGATTGTTGCTTTCGTTAGTTTAGGGCAAGGCCGGAGACCGAACTGGCATGAAAATTACGACCAAGACAATGGAATCTCACGATGTTCATTCAACAGCTTTGGTTTCTTTTTTGAGCTGTTGTTGGTTTTTGGTGATTAATTATGGCAAAAGTGACTTGACCCTAACAAACGCCCATTCACATAATAGTCTCGAATACAAAAAAAAAAAAACCATTAAAAACAGTACATCTCTAAAAGCAATGGCGATATATACGAAACGGTACTGGTGGACTGGCAGTGCAGTGTGGTGGTAGGGACTAGTGGAGACGGAGCATGAGTGGTAATATCCGGTACACTTCGTATTTACACTGTCGTTGACAGGCCATGTTAGTGGTCACCGCCATTCGTTGTATGGGGTTTAAGTAAGAAATTATTTATTTATTGAGATTTTAAGTATGGAGACTGGATACAGATCGGGATCGGTGTGAGTGGGTTGATGATATCATTGGGGAGCAGTCACAGTTGACTGTTAAAGCCGTGATAGACATCTTACATATGTAACCATGACATGATTGCTAAGCAGGTTGGTTATCAGCGTCAATTCCAATACCATGATTCAACTACCCGTTGATAACAGCGGATAATCTTTATTATGGCCGATATATAACAATAGAAATAAAAAAAGTCATCAACTATTGGCTGTGAACAAAAGATTTCGTCGGCATTGTCTCGACTGCATCTTCTGAGAAAGCTCCTCCGATATCCTCAAACAGCGAGCTTTCAGAAAGATAAATGAACAGTGAAATTTGATCAATTACAGTTGAGAGAAGCCAAAAAGAGCTGAGCGTGAGGGGGACAAACATAACGGCAGTTGAGCGTTTTGAGTCGATTCTTTTTTTGTGCAGGTTTCAGATTTTGTGGGCGGCTAGCAAATTTTTATGGTGGGTGAAGGTATATTTTTTCTTTCTGCGTGAATAACGGCTTGCATTTACAGTCGGAGTGTGCACAAAAGCGGTGATTTTTTTTGTCTTATGAAGCTGAGTTGATAAAATGGCAGACTTTACCGTTTCACATTTTTTATTTCTGTAAAATAGATTTAATCCATTATTTTATCACTCGCAAAAATTAAATTATTTAATATGAATTTTATCAACTCTTAATTTATTTTATTTTATTCTTGATTTTTTTTTCTTGGTCTTCAACGGCGATGACGAGACTGAACGGTGCGGCCATGTGTTTTCTTGGTTTGCTAGCTTGTTACCAGCTTTCATCTCGACTTATAAAGACATCGACTCTTCCCTCTTCTTGAAGTCGTCATCATTCTGTTCACAGTCATCAACATCAGCAATCAAATAAACAAACAACCAAGCAATCACTTCTTCTATAATCATCACTTTGAAAGACAACAAACACTTCTCAGTCTTCTTTTGTTGTTAAACTTCCATCTTCTCTAAACACACTCACATAACAACCCTCGCAATGTCTTCCGGTCTTTACAACTTCGCCATCTCCTCCTCCATGGAGCAGCGTCCCTCGCAACTCCCTCCATGCCCCGGACCCCCTCCTAGCCGTCCCCTCCCTCCTCTGCCGACCATGGCCTAAGAGTGCCCGCATCGCATCCGGATCTTTCACTCTGGTCCTCCGCCCGCCTCTCTTATTCCTGCTCCTTGACGACCTTCTACGAAAACAAACAAACACACTCCTTCTCGAGCAGGACTCTTGTTGAGTGACATCTCATCCAGTCCTCACACTTTTTTTATCACTATACTTTAATTTTCTCCTTTGCTCATTGGGTTACGATTTTCCTTACTACTTTCTCATTTCTTATTCGTCTGTCTGCCTCAAGCGGAACAGAGCCCCCTCAGCAACCAACTATTCTACTCTCTTTTGCAAACCTCTTTTAACCTTTTGGGTCTCCTCTGGATTCCCCGGGGCTTGTGTATCAATAAGAGAGAGTGGCACTCGGCATGGATTACCTCGGCGTTTCTATTTCACATTTTATTATTTCCTTAATCTTTGGTGATTAAGAGGTCTTTTGGCTTTTTTTTTCTTTTTCTTTGGCTTGGGCTATTTTTTACTAGAGTTTGGTGGGATACACATGTACAGTCTTGCTTTTATGATATCTAGGAGGGTATGGAATCTTACGTATTCGGCGTTTTTCTTGGCTTTTGATACTTTTGAGCAATTGATATTGGCTTCGGCCTGATTTTCAACTTCATTTTTTTGCCTGTGTTTCTTTCAATGTGATTTCCAATACCTCTGTAATTGTGTCTCTGTTTAGTGTCCAAATGTCACTTGCCTTCCCCAGGTCACCAGCATGAACCTCCAATCTCTATTTGATTTCCCTTGATTAATAATCTCCCAAGCAGCCACTAATCTCCACCAAAACCCTCTAACTAAACTAACCCTCCAGCTGTTTCTGCTTCCTAGCGCCTCCTGCCAATATACCAGCGCGGTGAGAGAAGGACCGAGAGATGAACCTAGTGTTAAAGCGTCTTTTTGCACCGTAACGTGTTTGGAAGTCATGCCCTCTTAGAAATAAGACCTCGTGATCTTTAGATGGTTATGAAGTTTACAATGTTGATCATGTGGAGATTTTAGTCTTTCAAGGGGTTA
This sequence comes from Ambrosiella beaveri, assembly GCA_030294605.1. Lineage (NCBI taxonomy): Eukaryota > Fungi > Ascomycota > Sordariomycetes > Microascales > Ceratocystidaceae > Ambrosiella > Ambrosiella beaveri. The sequence continues at coordinate 3,045 of JARQWA010000071.1, forward strand.
AGATTATGTATATCCCTAGATGTCTCTAGTACCTGAACAGGGCCTGGAAAGCTGGTGGTCCTCAGGAAGAAGGTTGAAGATTATAGATATGGCATGTGAAAAAGGAGGAGGGGAAAAGAGAAGATGCTGAGGACACTGAGTGGTATTCTGGAAGTAAATCACACTGCGTTCTCGCTCAGTTCTCTACGCTGAGAAATCGTCACAGGTACGCATTCCGGATATCTGGTCGTCTACTTGCAGCCTGCATGCATACATTCCATACCAAAGAAGTCATCGGTATGAACAAGGACCCCACATAGACAAACAGACAGACAGGACAGACGTCGTCATACTGCTTCAGACTTCTAGATATAATCCACAACCACCCATTTATATGTATACTAACCCACGAACCACATCGTCCCGTTCCATGGAACCCAACACTGTGAACTCATTCCTAAAAGTTTACAAACACACACGTGTGCGCGATGCTCTCACCGCCAAACTCACTCACCCCGTCCAGCCCAGCCCAGCCCAGCCAATACAATACACAATAGACCTTGTCTCAAATCCAAATGTCTCACTCCCTGCCAACCACTACCGTATCCGTTCACCTCGGCCTCCTCTTCGGACTTTCTATATGCCGAAGAAACACATTGCATCACTGAGACACAACATTTGTCTCCTACCATGCTATGCCATGCCGGCCCACCTATTCCCAATCCAATTGCCATCCCATATCCTGCCGACGAATGAATCCGAGAGCATTTTATCTGCCATCCATAATGTATTTGTACCAGAGATTCCTTGATGCCATTTTTAAAGTCTCTCTTTCAGCAAACTCGGTTGCCTATAGATAATCATAACTGACTACATAGAGACAAAATTTATTTCAACAAAATTGCGGTTACATTAAATGGCAGATAGGGTTGCATTCGCGTCACAATGACAGGGGCTGTTCAGCAAAATGCTGGCCAGGGTTACAGACGACAACCAGGGTGGAGATTTTCCCTGAGTTTGAGAGAGCTTATCTTATCGGCATGTGATATTTGGGGTTTGCGGAGGGAGTTACTTGGAAGTTTGATGATGGTTGATGTGAGAAGTGAGTGATGTCATGAGGCTGGGGGTTCCGGCGGATTTTGTTTTGTTTGTTTTTTTAATACCTTTTTTTTTTTTTTGGTTTCTTGGTTAATTTTTTAATTTGTGTGTTTTTAGTCAAGAGTTGTTCGTGTTAATCAGTGTAAAGAGGTATGTTTATATATATCTTTTTTTCTTTGTAGACCTCACTACATGACATCCCGTATTCCCAATCGGGCAATTGCATCCCACGCCACAAGGCCTACGTGACCTAGTGGCCTTTTTGACCTTGCCTCGGCTTCGATCTCGTATACCGAACCTCAAAACTTCGGTGTAACCTTTTCCCTTGTAGACGGGACAATGACTGACACACACAGTGTAGCCCACCGCCCAGTCACTATTCCATGGCCACCGAGTTCACCCTCCACATCTGGGGCCCAGCCCTCGGCCTTCCCTCCATTGATGCCGAGTGCCTAGCAACCCTCACCTACCTCCGCCAACACGTCCCCCGCAACGCCCTCACCCGCTGGTCCATTATCGCTTCCAATGACCCCTCCGTCTCTCCCTCCCGTAAGTACCTCCCTGCTATCTTCACTCAATGCTTTGATTTCCCATCTAATGCCCATCTCCACTCCAGACATCCTCCCCGCCCTCCACCACGGAGGCGTCTGGATCACCGGCCACAACGCTATCGTCCGCCACATCTCCCCCAGCCTTCCTACACCACACCCCTCCGCCACCGCCTTTTCCACATATCTCTCTTCCCATGCCACCGCCCTAATTGACATCACCCTCTACATCTCCATAGCTAACTGGACCGCCATCACCCGGCCCGCCTACAGTTCTCTCCTCCCGTGGCCCCTCACCTGGATGCTCCCGCCACGTCTCCAGCGTGCCGCATTGCACAGAGCGGAGCGACTGGGATTCTCAGATCTCAATGCTGAGGCAGAGGTATATAGGAATAACGAGAAGCCGGTGGCCAAGGTGCCGAGTTCGTTTGATTGGCGGTTGCCGGGGTTGACGCGGAGGTCCGTTGTGGGCAGTATGTCGCCGGAGCAGGTGGTGGGGATCCGGTTGGTGGCTTTTGCGAGGGATATCCTAGGCGTCATCAGGGATAACATGACCCTTTTTGAAAAAGACGGACGACTCTCCGGCGAAGGCTGCCTTGCCTTTGGCATTATCTGGCTTCTTACTGTTCCCGACGTGCCGCAACACTGGCTCGCAGACCTGATCAAAAGCGAGTTCCCCGAGCTCATCGAATCCACCAACACCATCCTCACCAGCCACACCGATCGTAAAACATCCAACGTCCTCCCCATCCCTGTTCCCGTCACCCAAGCCACCCGGTCTTTTTCCGATACCCTTGCTCAATCCCTCCACCTAGCCATCCAGGAAATCCCCTGGCTCGGCAACTGGTATCTACAAGAGTGGCGCGAGATGGTCCAGAGAAATCCGGCCGACGGGGCGCCTAGGTGGCCGGGGAGGATGGCGGCGGGTATCGTCATGGCGGTGTCTGTTTCCGTGGGGGTGTATGCAGTGGGGAGGGTTTGGCAGCCGGTGGGGAGGGCGGTGTATTTGTGGAGTCCGAGGGGAGTGTCGAGGATGGGGCAGATGGGGGAGGTGGGGGCTTTGTTGGGGATGGCGATGGGCAGAATGGGGATGGGGTATAGAGGGTTGGGGGAGAGAAGAGGCGTGGTTGAGAATGTGAATATTAGCTTGTAGAGACGTGTGGGCAGCTTGTATGACTATGAAGAATTTTTTAAAAAAAGGTGCTAATTTGGGATTATGATGATAATGTGCTGTTGTCAGGACTTGTAATATATGTAATTCGTAATCTGATAGTGAAACCATGACCAAAAATTCGCGTGGAAACGTCAAACTATACCAAACCAAACCATGACAAACATCACTCCCATCGCCAATCAAAACACTGTCACCATATTCACATACCCATTCTTCAACACCTCAAACACCATCCCCGGCAACCCATACAATGTCGTCGTCGAATCATCCCGCCCATCCACCACCTTCGGCCCTCTCGGCACATCCTCCTCCCACCCGCCCAGCAACTCGCAGCTATCCTCCGGGCTATCCCCCCACCCCCGATTCAGCACCATGCCGTTCTCCCACTTGGGCGATGACCCCTCGGGCAGCGCCTTGATCCACCGCTCCTTCATGCGGGCCATGATGACAGTGAATTGCATCTCCGAGTTAACCGGCGGCAGCGAGGGGGAGTTGAGGTACGGGATGTCCCAGCGGATGCGCCGGTGCCGGTTGAATTCGTAGGAGCCGGGGATGTTGCCGTGGAGGATGATCTTGGTGGCGACCAAGCGGTCGGCGACTAGGGATTTGATGGGCTTCTCCGGGGGCGCCGCCAGGCCATTCTTGTCACGCGGGGGATCTGGCGAGGGCATCTTGGGCGACGAGACTAATATGTCAAAACCTAGGTAAAAGTAGTTGTAAAAACACTCACCCGAAATATTCCCCGATACCATCTCGTCGCCCACGACATCGTCGTAGACCCCGTCGGACCCGGACACCGACGGCTCCGTGTCCACCGCATCCTCAAACCGCGCATCATCGTTGTCGAAGCCGCCGCGCGCATGACTGTGACTGTCGGTCCTCGGCTTGTGAATCGTCATTCGCTGGTCATTCTTGTGGTAAATTGCATTCGGCGGGCCTAGCTCCGCCACCAGGTCTTGCGGCGTTGTCTCGCCGAGGTGGATCCAGATGCAATTCTGCGTCCACTTCTTGAACAGTTGTACTTTGCCGCCGCCGTGCAGGCGCACGAGGGAGATTTCGTCGGGGACAACTTCTTTGCTGCGGGGAAGGTGCGTGCTGGCTTTGAGGCTGGGGAGCACTTCGGTCCAGATGACGTCACGGGCGGCGGCCCAGGAGTTGCCGTTAAAGATGGCCATCGACTGGGCATTTTGGCTTGGGGCTGCCGAGAGCAGCGAGACGACGTCTTTGTCGGGGGAGTACGAGGACTGCGGGATCTTAAAGGTAAAGGCTACGCCGGGGTACGAGAGGACGTAGACGCCATCTTCGCTGCCGTCGCTGGTGGGTATGTACTCGCCGTTGTAGGTGGGGCCGAGGAACTTGTGGTAGATGTGGCGGAAGGAAGGCCCGTTGGCGACATCGGGGGCCGTCGTGGTGAGGTCGGCAGCCGGCTTGACGAGGTCAATATTGTTGTAAGAAATATGGTTCTTGGAGAAGTCGCGGATCTCGATGAGGCGGAGGCGCTGTTCGCAGCCGTCGAATTGAAGGCGGAGGCCGTTGGCGGGGAGCTCGATTATCACGGGCTGATGGACGGGGTCTTGGCGGGAATAGAGAAGGTTGAGCTTGGGGAAGTGGGAGGGTTCGGCTTTGATGCGGGTGATGATGTCTTGGAGGAATGCGCCCAGGGCTGGAGGAGTGGGGCGCAGGAGGTCAGTGTTAGTTACTGTATCAGGAGCTTGTGCTTTTTGGAATGCGGATGACTCGGCACCGGATGTCACATACTGAAGAAGCCCAAAGCGCGATGAGGATAGAGTTGGGCGCTGAAGAGACTCATGTTGGCGATGTGAAGTGAGAGGAAGAACAAAGACAGAAGCCCCTTTGGAGATACTAATACAGCGATGCAATAGAGGAAGCGCCAGTAAGGGTTAAAATATCAATCCGGACTGACAAGTGAATGAGTGTAGAAAAATCGGCAGTCAAGAACCAAAAAACCTTATTTGTCGATACCAGGCCACAAACATGCGGCGTCACAGATTATCAAAACCAAGATATCAATCAGTAGAAAGGAATCCTCAGATCAAAGATAGCGGCCGACCTCTTTAACCCTTCTTGAGATAGTCCGGTGGGAGAAGCGCACATACGCTGTACCATGTGAAGACGTCATATGGACCCCGAAACCCTGACTAAGCCTACCAATAACAATAGCCCACATTCCCGATAAGCTGATAAGTACCCTGCTCTCACCACCTGACATCTGGCGCCAGCTGGAGGATCTTTCAATCCATCCGAACTGGCAGTAGTGCGACAGGGGTTAGATAAAGTGCAGGCGTCCCAAGAAGCGCGTTGCTCGGTCAACGCGTAAAAGTGGAGATGTCTTGTTCTTCGAGTTTGGCTTTTTTGTTAAGTTGAGAGACCGGGGGGTGTTTACGCGGGAAGACGGTTGGAGGGCTGTGATTGGCTGGGAGAGGGGTTGCATTTCAAAGGGAAATTGAATGAGAAGGGCGTTTGTGATGCGCTTGAGATGGGAAAGAAGTGATTCAATGAATCTGAATCTGAGTTCAGTGCCCTTGCACACGGCTTTCTTGCTTTATTCGTGATCGGATTTTATATTTCTTTTTTTTGTTTATTAGGCTTTAATTAGTTTTGACCTCGATATCGTGATAAGAGATCCACATCCTAAAAAAGGAACTGCCGTTGTATGGTTCTATGATTTACGATTTTGACATCAACGCACACACACCCGCGCTTTAATCAACCAACTTACGACTGTTACCAATATACTGCGACCATATCGTTATCTTATACCTTAATCTTTAAAAGACGTCCATTGTCAACACATAGCTAGACGACTTTCTATGCTTGAATCTTAGCACTGACTCCAATTGTTCTATACACAAATCTACGCGCCCACAAATTAACCCATATATCGCCAATCCAAACAAAACCATACCAATCCCCACCCATCACCAAAAGGATCCCCCGATACCAACTGCCTAGTGGCCCACCGCAACCGTGGCGCCCCCAACATCGCGCGCCGAAGGCGCCAAGCGCATGATGCCGCCCGCCGGCACCTCTCGGGCCTCCGCAATCTCCGCCCCTGGCCGCCGCCTCACCAAACGTGTCTCCTCCATCCGCCCCCTCGCATCCCATGCTCCGACAGCACTCTACTCTGCGCGTGCCTCCGACCGCGCAAGCAGGGCAACGTCACCGGCAGAATCGGTGATATCGACGGCAACAGCCACAACGACGACAACGGGAGGCACTAAGAGAAAAGAGAGAGAGTTTGATGGCGAGATGGCGGTGGCGTCGGTGGCTGGGGAGGAGACGAATATCAATGTGGTAGTCAGGTGTCGAGGGCGGAATGAGCGGGAGATACAGGAGAATAGCAATGTAGTGGTGATGACGGACGGGGTTAAGGGGAAGACAGTAGAGCTGTCGATGGGGCCGAATGCATTGAGCAACAAGACGTATGCGTTTGACCGGGTATTTTCTCCTGCTGCAGATCAGACTATGGTGTTCGACGAGGTCGTGAAGCCCATGCTCGACGAGGTATGTGTGTCCGGATAGACGTTACTGGCGATTATGGAGAGATGAAGCTAACCGAGACGGAACACAGATGCTTGCTGGCTATAACTGCACCATCTTCGCGTATGGACAAACCGGTACCGGCAAAACTTACACCATGTCTGGTGATATGACGGAGGCTCTCGGACTGCTGTCCGATAGCGCGGGCATCATTCCGCGAGTCCTCCAGTCACTCTTCCAACAACTGGAGCTCGAGTCCTCGGAGCACTACATCAAGTGCTCCTTCATCGAACTCTATAACGAAGAGCTCCGCGATCTTATTACATCGGATGATTCGACAAAACTCAAGATATACGAGGACAACTCACGGCGAGGTCACTCATCAACAGTAGTGCAAGGTGTCGAGGAGAAGTTTATCAAGGATGCGGCCCAGGGCATCAATCTGCTGCAGGCCGGCAGCATGAAGAGGCAGGTGGCGGCGACCAAGTGCAACGATCTCAGTTCCCGGAGTCACACAGTGTTCACTATTACGTCGTGTGTGAAGCGGATGAACAATGACGGATCGGAGGACTACATCAGTGCCGGCAAGCTCAACCTCGTCGATCTGGCTGGGTCCGAGAACATCCAGAGATCCGGCGCCGAGAACAAGCGGGCAGTCGAGGCGGGACTGATCAACAAAAGTCTGTTGACTCTTGGACGTGTCATCAATGCCCTGGTGGACCGGAGCCAACACATCCCCTACCGCGAGTCCAAGCTCACTAGATTACTACAAGACTCACTCGGTGGCCGGACAAAGACGTGCATCATTGCCACAATCTCGCCGGCCAAGGTCAACCTCGAGGAAACCATATCGACCCTTGACTACGCCTTCCGCGCCAAGAACATCCGCAACAAGCCCCAGCTCAACGCCAAGATCAACCGCAAGGTCCTGCTACAGGAGCTCGCGACCGAGATCGAGCGGCTCAAGATGGAGCTCATTGCCACGAGGCAACGCAACGGCGTCTACCTCACCAACGAGACCTTTGAGGAAATAACGGCCGCCAGCGAATCTCGTCGCATCGTCATGGGCGAGCAGGCGGCCAAGATTGAGACGCTCGAGACCAACCTGCGCAACAAGGCGCAGGAGCTGTGGAACTTGACGACGACGTTTACCGGCTTGAAGCGGGACCACGAGGCCACGTCGCTGCTGCTGACCGACACCAAGGGCATCTTGGAACAGACAGAAATCATCTTGACCGAGACGAAGCGGGCCCTGGAGGAGGAAACGATTCTGCGCAAAGCACACCAGGAGACGGAGCAGAAGCTAACGCGCGTGGGCAGCGAATTGCTCAACACGGTTAAACGGACGGTGGACGACGTCGAGGGTCTCTGGGCCAAGAACCGGCGGCGGTCGGATCTGCAGGCCGTCAACCGGGATGCCTGGGGCACGGCGCAGACAGAGGTTGTCAACGTCTCGGAGCTGGTAGAGCGCCGAGTGCAGGAATTCCGGGACCAGCAGGAGGAGAGTCTGACGCGGATATCCGGGCGCATGAAGGACTTTGTCAGCGCCGAGATTGAGCAGTTGTCGACGACACAGGAGCTGATGGATCGACAGCTGGAGCTGTTTGCCAACTCCAAGGAGGAGCTGCTGGCGAACAGCATGGTATCGAGGGACGATATGTACCGGATGCTGGAGGGCATCAAGGATGTGCGGGATGCCGTCAAGGACCGGGTCGGCGAGGGTCTTAATGAGATCTCGGGCGCGGCACAGCGGATAGCAGCGGACGTCCTCAACGAAATGTCGGGCCTGCAGAGCCAGTTACAGGCGTCGTATGCTGGGCTGGGATCTGAGGTCACGGCGGCCTTTGACAAGATGCTGCAGCATATGGCAGCGCAAAAGGCCGAGATGGACCGTCTGCGGCAGCAGCTGGCCGAGGCGACGCATGTGGTTGTGCAGCAGAATGTCTCGGTGTCGGCGCGGGTGCAGCAGGTGCTGCAGGCGGAGAGACGGCAGGCGGCGGTGGATCGTGAGAAGCTCCTGACGCAGATTGCAGGGCTTATTACCGCGGACTCTAGCGCCCGGGAGGCCAGACTAGCGGCGCAGACCGAGGAGATCCGCGCGGGCATTGCGCAAGCGACCGAAACTCTCGAGTCCGGCCAGAAGGGCTGGACCGGGGCGATGGAGGAGGTCGACGGGAGACAGGTCGAGTTTATCCGTAAGGTCAAGGAGACGCAGAGCGGGCTGCGGCATCGAGTGGAAGACGACTGGACGGCGGCTAAGACGCAGACTGAGTGCATCCAGAACGCGGCGCAAACGGTCCACGCCGAGGCCGTCCGGATCGTGGCGACGCAGGTGGCCGATCTGGGCACGCACATGTCGGCGCTGGATGACTACGTGACGACGGCCCGGGCGGCCAACACCAAGAACCACGGGTTGCTCGTGTCGGCGATTGGCAATGTGTCCGGCACGGTAGACAAGTCGCTGGATGCCATCACGACGCACTTCTCGCATACATTTGACCGGGTTAATGCGCTCGGCGAGGCGATGGAGGCGGATGCATCGGATGCCATTTCGCAGCTGGATCCGATACAGGGAAACATTTGCCAGCCTTTGGTGGACCTGCGGCAAGACATTTCGTCGCGGACGATCCGGGAGTATGAGGCGACAGGCAGCACGCCGAAGAGGGTTCAGTATACTTTCCCAACATCGTTGCCGCGGACGGCTTTGCCGGGGTCGTTGTTGGCGAAGGGAGGAGAGCAGCAGGATGGGTTGGTAGAGGCGGAGGCGGAGGCGGAGATTAAAAAGGAGCCGCGGGATGGCGATGGGGACGTTGTGTTTGCCGATGCGGTGCCGCCGACGCCGACACCGAAGAGGGAGGCGGGCGATGCGGAGGGGACGGAAAGGGAAAGGGAGAGGGAAACGGGGAAGGAAAAGGAAAAAGAAAAGGACGATGGGGGCCGGTCGAGCACGGGGACGCTTAGGGAGGTCAATCCGAATACGACAAGTGTGTACGAGCACACGGTAACGACGATAGTGCCGTTGGCGGGCGAGGACGGCGGGGAGGCGGAGCGGAGGTTGACGGGGACGCAGATGCAGATGGCGGGGAGTGGTGGACTGCGGAAGCCGGGGTTGCGGAGGTTGACGGGAAAGAAGGCGGGATTGTTGGAGGGGAGGGAGAATCAAGTGGGGATGGGGATGGTGGGGGGGAAGAGGAAGAGTTCGCGGTTGGGGTAGAGAGGGTTGGGTTGAGGGGAGTGGATTTTGGATTTTGTTTTCTGTCTTTTTTTGTAGTGATTATGATACCCCCGTTTTGGCTGGATATTTTTTGTGGTTTTCTTTTTGATTGTAAGATTAAGAAATATAATTTTATGAATCTACACACATAAACACTATGAGATAGTCTACTGATACCTTGATGTTAGACAACATCCGACCCCAGTGATCCACCTCTGGACCCACCCGGCGTCCTAGGCCCGGTTCCTGTCCTACGCCGCTTCTTCTCACCGCCCAAGGCAATACCGACCCCTAACCCCCGCCACCCCCTCTTCAACCGGAACTCCCGCAGATACCCGTCCACATGGACGTCCTCCTCCATCTCATCCTCACTGTCTACATCTCCGTCGCCATCGCCCTCTGTGTCCGTCGTTTCCCCACCACGACTCCGCGACCGCGAGGGAGACCGCGAATGAGAAAGTGACCGCGACCGTGATGGCGGCGGCGATGGCGACAGCCGGTGGATGCTTTTGATGTGTCGGGCATAGTTGGCCCATTTGGGGAAGGGCTTGGTGTGCCGAAGGCACGTGGCGACGCGGCAATAGTGGAGGCCCGGTGTCTTTACGGGGGGCGGGGGGGGCGAAGGGGAGAATGGGCCCGCAGTGGCGTTGTTGTTACCATTAGTGGTGAGAGAGAGAATCGTCGGGTCAACGGGGGCGTAACGGGTGGCAGGGGGCCGCGGGGGGATGGTCACCGGGGGAGTCAAAGGGATGGTGGCGGGGGAGTCGAAGAGGTCGGCGCAGCGTTGGGCGGTGCGGTGGAGGACGGAGGGGGGGAAGAGGGAGGTGGCGGTGTGGAGGATAGCGTGCCAGGGGCGCGGGCGCCAGGTGGCGAGCCAGTTGGTTTTATAGAGGGATTTCTTAGGGGGCAGTAGGAAAGAAGCAGTGAGGGCGGGGTCGATGGGGATTTCGGGGGTAGTGATAGAGGGGGATGTTTTGGAGGGGGAGCCTGTAGGGGACGGAGACAAGGACGCCGTGTCGCGGTCGTAGGTGTAAGTGACGGCGGCGAGCCGGGTGGTGTGCAGGCATGTGAGGAGAGTGTCGAGTTTGGAGAGGATGGATGAGATGGGCGGGGTGAAGATTTTGGTGGAGAGCGCGTCATCGGTGGAGAGCGCGGCTTCGTAGTAGGTCTCGTCGGAGGCTGTAGAGGCGGTTTCGTCTGGGAACTGTGCGTCTTGTTCTTCGGTCTCTGAGTCCTCTTCGTCTTCTCCGGAGTCAGAGTCGGAAGCGGAGCTGGATTCGTGGCTGTCAGATCCACTTTCGGAGTCGTCACTCCCCGAGTTCTTGACTTCGGCTTTTTCTGCTCCTTCCTCTTCCCCTCTGCCTTCAATACTCGTCCTGATCCTCTTCTCAGCCTCCAACCTCGCCCGGAACCTCTCCTTCGCCACCCTTAACACAAACCCCGCCAACTCCTCCATAACCACCTCCCTCGGCCCCTCAGCCCGCGGTCCCCTATACACATCCCTTTCTTCCTCCTCTTCTTCTTCCCCACCCATCCGTACCCTCATATTCCCCGGCAACCTTTCCCTCCTCACCGGCCACGCCGTCCACCCCTTCGGCACCACATACCTCTCATCCCCCACAATATCTTCTTCCCTTTCTGACCCTGGAAAACCCACGGGGCCATCTCCCCTCGCGGCATCCCGCGCCCGTAAAACCTCACGGGCCCGCCGGCCCGTTCGCGAGAGAACGTGGACGTTGAAGAGGTGTCGGCTGAGGTCGGCGGCGGCGAGGGTGGCGAGGGATTCGTGGATGGCACGGTCGGGGGCGGTAAAGGTGCGCCAGGTTTGCGGGAAGCCGGTGAAGCGGCTGGGGCGTGGGGGGGCGGCGTGGGCGTTGAGGTCGGAGTGGGGAAAACTGGAAGGGAGGAGGGGAGGGGAGGAGGGGAGGGTTGGTTGGTTGAAGGAATTTAGGGGGAAGGTGGAATCTGAGGACATTGTGTGGATGGCCCTAGACAAGGCTGTTATTAATGGGTTATGCAATCAATATGCAAATTATAGATACTAGAGATGAAAATATAAAGACAAATAGAAAAGAAATGCTGAAAAGTGATGACAAGAGTCAAGAGTCAATATCTCATCTTCTGGTCGCCAACCACCGTTTGCGCCGGTGAAGCGCAAAGGATCTCGGTAAGCGCTGACTAAGCACACGTTGTGAAAATTTGTAAATGTCCTTGTTTGGAAAGAGCTCAAAGCAGGATATCAGAGGCATTCCAATACTCAGGCATCAATTCCCCCTCCAAAAGAGGCAAACACACACATGTTAACATTCAGCATAGATCTTGACCAGAAACGCCATGTATTAAGAAATTCTTAAGTATACAATACAAGAACACTTTTACACCCACAAGTATAAAACAACAAGATCCAACACCACAGCTTTGCAAACATAAAAATGTAACATCCCTCCCTCTTCAAACACACCCCCTCACACCCCGCCTTTCTTCGTCTTTTCCTTCTCCATCTTTCTCCGCTTCACCCGCAACGTCCCATCCTCCGTGCTCTTCTTGTTGTTCGTGTAGACCATCTGCTCATACAGTCTCCGCTTCTTCTTACTCATCATGCCCATCGCCCGCTCCTTCTCCTCCACCTCCTCTTTCGCCTTGCGCTGCAGCTCCTTGCGTGCCGTAATCTTGGCCTTTTCCTTGGCCGATTGCGCCTTGCTCTCCTTGGCTTTGACGGTGTCACCGCGCATCTCGGCTTCAATCTCCGCCTGTCTTTGCGCATCCTCGTCGTCAGAGGCGACTGCGGCTTCGTCCTCTTCCTCTTCTTCGTCCGAAGACCCCTCTCCACTCTTGGCGGTGGCCTCGTTGTCTGAGACACCGTAAAAGCCCTCGCCATCCTCGTCCATGTCGTCTTCATCAGCCTCCTCACCTTCGGACTCCAGCGCCTCCGCCTCAGTCTGCTGGTCAGCCAGAGGAATCGTCGGGTCATAACGGCCCGCCTTCGGCTTCACAAAGGGTGACAAGTGTGGTGGCAGCTGGGCTCCGGGGGCATACAGGTCGACGGGCTTGAGCTCCTCGTCGTTGATGCAGTCCCAAACCCACTGCGGCTGCACATACACTCTGCCGGGGACCCGACGGTTGGCCGCGAGCTTCTGGGACGTCTGGTTGTCCTCAGCGTTCTCCATTTCGCTGTTTTCCTCGGCGGCAACCTGTATCGGTGGTCGGTCGACAATCTGGTGGGTGATGATGGGGTCGTTTTCATTGATTGTGAAAGCTCCCTCGCCTAGGACGGCGTCCCAGCCTATCCGCTTGCAGCCAAAGGCGCGGAGAATAAACTCAATAGGCTGGCGGGGGATCTCACGAGAGAAGAAAAAGGTCATGTTGGCAAAGAGCTTCGAGGGGTCGTTTCTGCTGTACGAAGGCTGGGGGAGAACATCACCGCCGGCGACAGCAGGCTCGAACTTGTCGATGGCGGTGGAGTTGTCAGTGGTAGTAGTGGGGACGACAGCGGTATCTTCAGTGGCTGTGGCACTCTTGAGGTTCTTGACAATGGCGTTGACCGCAGCCTGGGTGATGGTATCCACTTGAGCATCGGAGGGAGCGGACTCAGCGATTTGCTTAGGCTCCTCAACTACGCCACAGCCCTCAAGCGTAAAGGCACCGAGTTCGGCAGACTGGTTGTCCTTGTTCTGGTCGAACTTGGGAGGGTAGCGGAGACCCTGCTTGGTGTATAAGCGGAAGTTAACAAAGGTCAGCAGGGTAATGTAAAATTCGACAAAGGTGCCCATGATGCGGTAGTCGACGTCCTGGGTAATGCGTTGGTTGAACTTGTAAGGCACCAGCCACAGAATGTCCTCGCCGTTGATAGTGGCCTGGTAGTAGATACCCTTGATGGAAAGGAAAGACTTGCGCAGCGAGTGCGACGTAATGCAGTAGTGTTCAAACTCAAGGCACAGGCGCTCGCAGCGGGCAATGACCTTGGCAGGGACACTGTCGGTCGATGGCAGGTTAGCAAAGAGGAAGAGCATCGACAAGCAGTCATCGAGATCGCGGAGGGCGTCGTTGAAGGTAGGGTATCTCTCGCGGATGACATGGTCCAGAGTGAAGCGGGTCTTGCCGGTGACGTCCGGGCGGCCGGCGTTGGCGTCGAGACGCTTGGCACCGCCGACGTCGCCGCGGCCGAGGGCCTTGGAAATCTTCTTCTCGAGAGCCTTGAGGTTGCGGAACTTGTTGATCAGCGGTTCGTGGAGGAGGTACTGGATGTCCTTGGCATAGTAAAAGGTGGTCGAGTAGGTGGCCGACTTGTTGGCCTTCTTGCGGTTGCGCGGCTCGCGGGGGAAGATGCCCTTCCAGATGCACAGCTTGCGGAAGTCGGCGAGAGAGAGCTGCAGCTTCTTGAGGGCCTGGTTGCGCGTGATGTAGTTCTTGGCCGCGCCGGTCTTGCCCTTCTTCTTCATGCGAGGAGGCATTTTGGTGGCTTCGTAGAGGGGGGAAAGGAAGTATGAGAAGTTGAGAGAAAAAAGACTTGGATATGAAGTCTTGACTGCCAGTAAAACCCAATGGCAACAAACAAGATTAAACTAAAGAATAGCAGAATCTTTACAAACAAACCAGTGGGAAAAAAAGTGGTTTGTTTTCGTTGTTGTGGATGGTTTGAGCCGGGTGGCGATGCTACTGGTGGGGTCCTTCATCCAGATATTCAGTCCAAATTCTCAGTTTAAAAAAGTTGAACTTTTTCAGCGTCAAAGTTTCTGCCCAATCTCACCGCTCATTGATGAGACCCGATTGGGATTAGCATCAGCTCTTATCAGTCAATTGCGCTAAAGCTCGGTCAGAGGCCCACATTGGCTGTAGTTTTGCAGTCATTTTAGGCATTGTAGCCCTGTAACTCACCGAGTACAGGGCCCATTAGATAAATATTTCCACTGAAAGTGCCTATAATTTACTGCACTTCAGCTTATAGCTCTAGTCACCCCTGTAGAAGTGGACATTTCGACCAACCCAGAAGTAAGCTCTCCGTGACTTCATCGATCGCGTCCGTGATCCAACCGTCATTGCTGACCACCGACCACCGCCCCATCCCGGCGCCGATACCACCGACCGACACCACTAATCGGGCCGCCGCTCTTTCCACGATATATACCCCGATCCATACCGTGCGTTTACTTACAATAGCCTGAGTATGGCCCTCAATACCATGTCAACTACATCTCGCCAGGCGACGGTTTTCGTTGCTGCGGTCGCTGTGCGATTGTTTCTGATTTTTGGATTCCCAACGCTGCCTGCGCTTTTGGCTAGCCGGGTTGAAATTGCGACGCCAGTAACTGGCTTCAAAAGACGTATGTGCACCACAACCGGAGCTGTCCCACCCGGGACCTTATGCGCCGGCAGGTACCCCGCCAAAGTTTCTCCTCCAAAAACTAACAAATTCTTAAAATTGCAGTGCAGGAAGGCCTCTTCCTCTACCAACACAATGTCTCCCCTTACGATGGCCGCATCTTCCACCAAGCGCCCCTCCTGCTCCCTCTCTTCGACCTCCTACCTGACTACCGATCGTGGCCCATCTTCACCCACCTCCTCTATATCGTTATTGATCTCTTGAACGCCAATGCCCTCTACAAAATTGCCGACTCCGGCGAGGCTGGTTCCTCGAAGCTCTTTACCTCCCCCCGGCGCGACCGCCGTTGGTCCGGTGTAGCTATTTCTGCTTTGTAAGCCACCCGCTCCTCCCCACTTCTGAACCGTCGCGACCCCGGCGCTAACATGGCTTTGCAGTTACCTTTTCAATCCTTTTACTGTCGTGACTTGTTTGGGTGGATCGACGGCTGTGTTTTCTACCTGTGCAATCTTGCATGCTGTCTCTTCGGCGTTGTCAGGGGCTCCCATGACTGCCATGATTGCTCTGTCGTTCGCTTCGTACCTCTCAATGTACCCGGTTCTCCTTTTGCCGCCTCTAGTGCTTCTTGCCTATGACCGCCAGAAGGAGACACCCCGTCGCATCAGTTGTCCCATAAAGTTCACGGCCACCTGTGCCGGAACTTTTACCATCATGACTACTATCCTCCTACTCGTCTCCTTTGCTATCAGTGATTTCTCTTGGTCCTTCCTGGCCCGTACCTATGGCATCCAGTTGACCCTGTCTGACCTGACTCCCAACGTTGGCCTCTGGTGGTACTTCTTCATCCAGATGTTCGATCCATTCCGCAATTTCTTCCTAGCTGTCTTCTGGCTGCATCTGTTGGCGTACGTGCCAGGTCTGACCATCCGCCTGCGCTCACAGCCCCTCGTGGTCATCACCCTCCTCCTCGGCATCTTCTCCATTTTCAAGCCCTACCCGTCAGCTTCCGATGCTAGCATCTTCCTTTCGATGGTTCCGCTCTACCGTCACATTTTCCCACTCATGCGGTACTCGTTTGTCACCGCGGCAGCCATTATGTATGCGGCGTTCATGGGCCCCGTCTTCTACCACTTGTGGATCTACGCCGGTAGTGGAAATGCCAACTTCTTCTATGCTATTACGCTTGTTTGGGGCTTGGGGCAGAGTCTTGTCGTATCAGACTTGGCCTTTGCCAATTTGAGGGACGAATGGGAGGTGAAGAGGCCAGAGATGGTGGGCAAGGAGATTCGCCTGATATAGAATACAGGTTTTTGATCTATGCGTACAATCCTGGAAATAGAATGCTTGGTTTTTATATAGAATACTCACTCATGGAATCCATCTCGAGGTGTGTGTTTATTCATGAAGATCTCGATATACAGTCCGGCATCATGAGCCCAGCTAGGGTTTAGGGTTTGACGGGTTTCATCCATGTCGAAAACTTCGATCTTGATGGTCCAAGCTGACGATCACGACAATCTCCACCCACCATCTGATAAACCCCACATGAGAAGTAAAAGATCAAAATTATCACCCTCTGCGGAATGCGCGGATTCCCCGATGGCCTGTCCTCTCATCCACCATCTTATTTATAACGTAATGAAATTTCCTTCCCACCACGCAAAGTTCTTATGGCAACATCAGTTGGGATAACCGGGACAAGCCATTGCGACCATAGACACTGCCACCCTGACAGTTTGGGAATTGTGGATATGTTCAGGATAATTTTTTATCAATCAGTAGGTGTGTGATATGGTGGACTGGGCTAGCGTGGAGGAATTAAATGGGGCATAATGGTGTCGGACTTTTGCGCTATTCAGATATGACAATTATTAGATTAGAATTCCTATCTTTGTGGTTGGTAGTTTGCTGGGTTGAAATGCGTTAGGGTTACCATATCTTCTGAGACGCGACGTCAAAGAGAGTGCATGGTGATACGTGTTGTAGTATAAAGTATAGACACACATGAACTTTTCATACAGGCTTGAAGCTACATCGGGGGTTCTTCGACATGGAACCTCATCAGAAACTCCATATTGTCAATGGAAATAGTAAACAACTAAAGCCGGTGGAGAATATGGGTGGGAGCCATGGTAAAGTTAATAGAGTGTTGGATGGAATACACCGAGTACGAAGTGCGGATCAGTGATGACACCGCGAATACCTACCATTAAATGCGGCCGATTGTGGCCACGGGATGAGCGTTAAACATCGAGATAAGCCTTGAGATGTTAGTGATGGAAGACTGGGGGCGTTTGGGATATGAAAGTAACACAAGGTAGTGAAGCGGTTAGCGGTATCAGACTGGTGACTGGGGCTCCTTTGCTATCAGTGAAGGGATAGTTCAAATTGAATAGACAAAGAAGAGCTTGTGATATTTCAAAGAAGCTTACACGCAATCCATTTCATAAATTAGCGCAAGAGGATTAGTTGTCGGGATTCGATTTCATATTTAGCAACTGATACTCCGGGGATTGCTGACAAGAGCTGGTGATGACCCGCATATTGAATGCAGTCTGTTTTCAGAAGCGTGCCGATAAGGAATGTGATTTCGGTCACACAATGGCGATGCTATTGGCTCTGTGGTATTGTCACCGGGGCCCCTATCACGAACCAGTCACTCGTTGATCAATCGAGACTGTAAGATAGTAAGGCTAATCACCTTGGATACATGATAGGAGGAGAGTCGCTGTCAACTCGCAATTTTCTGAACCATCCCGTTACATTCCGTTACACAACCAATAGAAAGACATGGAACAAATACAAACTTAGACGTCTTTTATACCTGCTTTGATCTGACTTCTATCTCGTGCAGAATGCGCATGTTCTTTTTACAACAAAACAAGACAGATAATTGACAAGCGCCACCGAATCAACCGTAACACAAAATCCACGGCAAGTACTTTCATATACCAGTGAGACACCGTTGCACACGTAGGTACTTGCCAACGGATGCCACCACATATCATGATATCCCCATGCATGAAGAAGGCGCACACGCATTCCCAATCACATTCATCTCTCACCGACTGCACAAGTGATTACCTATCAACATCTCCCTCAGCCTGGCTACGTAGATGTTGGTGGGTAGCTTCTTAGAGGATAAGGCTTCGTTGGGTCTAGTCGATGATGTGAAATGGAGCGGACAGTGGATATGTCAGGTCCCTTGATGAAGGTTATTGCTTTTTTGATGTTTGTAGATAGATTAGTAGATGGCCTGTGCACGAAGGTAGCTGGGTCGCTAAGAAGAAGGGGGAAGGGGTCCATGGTGGATTTGAGCAACAGTGATTTGGCTTGTTTAGCAGAAGTTTTCTTCGTGTTGTAGATATTGGCAGTCGCTTGTTTTTGTCCCCTGGAGTTTATTACTACAGAATTAGTTTAGTAAGTGCATCAAGATTCATAGTGCTGATGACAGCGGACGAGGATTAACGTATCCACCAATAGATAAATATATGGAAACTTACAATACCATGTGATTGGATACTATTTCATAGTTGAAATCTGTTCAATCCCATAATTGTAAAATCCGTAAAAAAAAGTTTCAATGTATGCATATGAAGATACCGTTAACCTCTGTGCGTGCATTGAGACTACATGCCATCATAGCCTACATGTTATGTTGCCGTCATCGCACTATGGTCCGGAGTCAGTGCCCTTCAAAATCCTGGAATCGGCGTGAATTTGAGAAGTCGGGTCACCGGGCGGGGCGTATCCAGATTTGAGCTCAGAGACTGTATGTTTACACCCGGTGGACTGGGTTGGTGACTTGGAGAGCAGGTGTTTTGCATCATGAATTCTTTGCAGACATGAATGAATAACTACCTTACGTTGTCCCATAGCCTACGCAAGTAACTTCTTTCTTTACAAGGACAAGGACATTTTGTTATGTTCTTTCCGATTGTAGATGAAATGAAGCTCTTTCCTTGTGTCTTGCCCATGGAAATTTCAGTATAAAAAAGGTTCGATTCCGCCATGTATGCTGAATTTGAACTTGAATTTCCTTTCTTCTTCAGTGTTTTTCACCGGTCGCTTTCAGTCGCAGACAGGATGTGATTTTTGATTGAATACAAGCTTCGCACTGTTTAACCAACTCGCTTACAGCGACACCTCAGTTTATAAATATACTTCGACCTTGAATCATTGAGTTCATTTCCGTGTCAAGCTCCGGGTCTCGGAAGGTAAGGTAATCTCATCCCGCGACGACCCTTTCGATTTGACCCGCCACATCCCTTTTCCGATCCCTTTGATCATAATACACCTCAGCTGTCACGTCGCTGCACTCTCTACCACATCTACTGTTTATGACATCACTGCATTTGACGATGTAATTGTGACAAGCCATCCGCCGCCGCTATCCGTCGACCAACGCTACGCCAATGCCGGCCGTTGTTATTTTGATGCGGCGAGGATGTTGCATTGTACAAGCCTGTCTTGATTCACCCATCATCCATCCTGTTTCTGTACTTTCTGCTACCCCCCTGTCCATCCTCATCCTTCTACTGGAACGCACGACGTAGATCGGGCTTGGGTTTGCCGAGGAAACTATATCTCCCGTTCGAATTCTAACGATGCTCTTTTGATTCTAACCCAGTTTCCCCACCACTTAGACATCTCGTCTTCTTTGATCCGCTTGTCAACCAAACGATCACCATTTTTGGTTTTACATCACATCTTTTGTGAACGCCACCGCTGATTGGTAAATTTATTCCTCCTTCCTTTGCTTCATCACCACATTAGTGGACGCTATCACCACGTCTACTTCTATCACTACCACCACATTCTTCTCCCTTCATACCGACTTGTCACAACCATTTCTTTGTCTGTTCCAACTACTTTTTGCCATTGTGTGAATCAACAAAATAGGCAGATCGTTTTCTTCTATGACAGAATGGGTATTTTTCCCGGCCTGTCGATTTTTTCCCCCCCCCAAGCTTCACAATATGCTGTACTACCACCCACTAGACAAACCTGACCACCACGAAAACACCATCACCAACATCCCACCAGTATTTGACGTAAACTTGACCTACCATCCTGATGTAGTACATGCCCGTTGCTATCTATATATCAATACCCTATTGCCCGCCACTACGATGGTGTTTGTATCTTCGTCATCGATCCCACCCTGAGCTCTGTATTCTATTGTTTGCTCCGTCAAAACATCATGGCGCGCAAAAATTTTCCGCATCTCTTCTGAATCGTGCTAATATGGTTTGCTCTGTTATAGCTTCTTCGACCTCCAAGCTTGTCCCCACCCACCTTCGATTTCCATCTTCGCCGAGTCTCACCTGCATACTCTCGAGCTCCAGCCCCTGGACCCCGATCAAGATGATGGGGAGCTTCCTTCCCGCTCGCTTTCGTGGTGAGCAACCAGCATCGCGAGCGCCGGCACCCTCATGGCTGAACCGAAAGGTGACGCCTTTCTTAAACATCCTCGCCAAGGTTGCGACTTTCCACCCTATTCATACGGTGGTAGCTGTCACCCTTCTGGCGAGTACTACCTACATTGGCCTGCTTCAAGATAGCTTCTTTGAAGTTGGCTCCAGTGTAGGTAAGGCAGACTGGCCATCTCTTGCCGAAGGCAGCTGTACCCTCTCAGTTGGCCCCAACTCTGCCTGGGAGTGGCAGACTGTTGAGAATGAATTCCTCATTGGCCAAGATAACAATCATTTGGCCCTTGTTACTCTCCAATTCCCTGGTTCTCCTGCTGCCCCCGTTGTTGGCTCCATTTATGCGGACAACTTCACTTTGACCACTCTGCCCGCTAGCTCCGACGCCGATTCTCCTCTGGTTTTTTCGCTTCCGTATACCGATGCCCCGGAGTTCCTCAATGTCGCCCAGGAGATTCCTGCTGTTAATGAAGAGTCCTGTGTTACTGAGGACGGTACTGAACATAAAATGTGGATCATGAACGCTGCTAAGGCGACGCCTCAGACCACTTTTGCTGAGTGGGCCGAAAACGCCTGGAACGGTTTTGTGGACCTGATCCAGAATGCTGAGACTCTTGACATTATCATTATGATACTTGGTTATCTTTCCATGCATCTGACTTTCATCTCACTGTTCATGTCCATGCGCCGTATGGGCTCGAACTTCTGGTTGGCCGCTTCTGTCCTGTTCTCGTCCATCGTGGCTTTTCTGTTCGGTCTGCTCGTGACGACTTCTCTCGGTATCCCGATCAACATGGTTCTGCTTTCCGAAGGCCTGCCTTTCCTTGTTGTTACTATTGGTTTTGAGAAGAATATTGTTCTTACTCGTGCTGTCCTGTCTCACGCCGTTGAGCACCGTAAGCGCAAGGATGATTCTAAGAGTAAGCTCAAGGATTCTGATGCTTCGTCGATCCAGTACGCTGTTCAAGCAGCCATCAAGGAGAAGGGCTACGACATTGTTCATGATTACGCTGTCGAGATCATCATTCTCGTTCTTGGTGCTGCTTCTGGTGTCCAGGGCGGCCTTCAGCAGTTCTGCTTCCTTGCTGCCTGGATACTATTCTTTGACTGCCTTCTTGTCTTCACTTTCTATACAGCCATCTTGAGTATTAAGCTTGAGATCAACCGTATTAAGCGCCACTTCAACACCCAGAAGGCGCTTGAGGACGATGGTGTGAGCCACCGTGTTGCCGCCAAGGTCGCTAAGGGCGAGGACGCCGCCGATGGCTCTGAAGCTGGTCAAGGTATCTTTGGTTCCAAGATCAAGCGGACTAGCGTGCCCAAGTTCAAGGTCTTGATGGTTTCTGGGTTTGTGCTTGTCAATGTCATGAACCTGTGCACCATCCCTTTCCGCGGTTCAAACTCTCTGCAACGAATTACCTCTTGGGCTGGTGGCAGCACTAGCTTGATCACCTCTCAGCAGCCTTTGGACCCCAACTTGTTCGCTTCGGAGGCTCTTGCTTCCATTCTTGTCACCGCCAAGGCCGCTGTCACTCCCGTCACGGTCACTGTCTTGAATGCCATCGAGTACGAGCTCGTGTACCCCTCGGTGCACTACGGATTGCCCACGGGCGGCGCTTCTGGTCCTGCCGCCGGGGATGCCCTTCACAGCTATGGGGTTGGTGGTCGCATGGTTGGTGGCGTTTTGAAGTCACTCGAAGACCCCGTCCTCTCGAAGTGGATTATTGCCGCTCTTGCCATGAGCGTTGCGCTGAACGGTTACCTGTTTAACGCTGCTCGCTGGGGTATCAAGGACCCCAACTCTCCCGCTGTCCAGATCGACCGTCAGGAACTTGCTCGTGCTCAGAATTTCAACGACTCGAGTAACGTGAACATGACTCTAGGCGAGTACATGCCTCCTTCGGCCCGCCAGACCCCCGTTCCTAAGGCTGCCTCTGATGAGGACGATGATGCTCTTGCCATGAAGAAGCTCTCGTCTCACAGACCTGCCGATAATGCCCCGCTCCGCCCCCTTGCTGAACTCGAGGCTATTCTCAAGGCCAATCGTGCTCAAGACCTTACTGATGAAGAGGTTGTCTTGTTGTCTATGAAGGGCAGGCTGCCTGGTTACGCTCTTGAGAAGAAGTTGAAGGACTTCACCCGTGCCGTCAAGATCCGTCGCTCCATTATTTCCCGTACCAAGGTCACTGAGTCTCTGACTAGCGGGCTGGAGCACTCGAAGCTTCCCTACGAAGGTTACAATTGGGAGCGTGTTTTTGGTGCCTGCTGCGAGAATGTTGTCGGTTACCTGCCTCTTCCTGTTGGTGTTGCTGGTCCTCTTGTTGTCGATGGGCAAAGTTACTTCATCCCCATGGCCACCACTGAAGGTGTCCTGGTTGCTAGTGCTTCTCGTGGTTGCAAGGCCATCAATGCTGGTGGTGGTGCTGTTACCGTTCTCACCGACGACGGCATGACCCGTGGCCCTTGCGTCGGTTTTGACACTTTGGAACGTGCTGGTGCTGCCAAGCTTTGGCTTGACTCTGATGTTGGTCAGAAGGTGATGGCTGATGCCTTCAACTCGACCTCACGCTTCGCCCGTCTGTCGTCGGTCAAGACTGCCATTGCCGGCACTAACCTGTACATCCGCTTCAAGGCGCGTACTGGTGATGCTATGGGTATGAATATGATCTCGAAGGGTGTCGAGCACGCCCTGACTGTCATGCGCTCTGAAGGTTTCGAGGATATGCATATTGTGTCTGTCTCTGGTAATTACTGCATCGACAAGAAGCCCGCTGCCCTCAATTGGATTGAGGGTCGTGGTAAATCTGTCGTTGCTGAGGCCATCATTCCCGGCGATATTGTCAAGTCGGTTCTGAAGTCGGATATTGACTCGCTTGTTGAGTTGAACATCAACAAGAACCTGATTGGCTCAGCTATGGCTGGCTCCGTTGGTGGTTTCAACGCCCATGCGGCCAATTTGGTCGCTGCTGTATTCCTGGCCACTGGCCAGGACCCCGCTCAGGTTGTGGAGAGTGCCAACTGCATCACGATCATGAAGAACCTCAATGGTGCTCTTCAAATCTCGGTGTCGATGCCTTCAATTGAAGTTGGCACCCTGGGTGGTGGTACTATTCTCGAGCCCCAGACGGCCATGCTCGAGATGCTTGGCGTTCGCGGTCCCCATCCCACCAACCCCGGCGAGAATGCTCGCCGTCTTGCTCGCATCGTTGCGGCCTCTGTGCTGGCCGGTGAGCTGTCACTGTGTTCCGCTCTCGCTGCGGGCCACTTGGTCAAGGCTCACATGCAGCACAACCGCTCTGCTGCTCCTTCGGTGGCACCTACTCGCGTCAACACCCCAGCTCCTAACGGTGCCCCGGGTCTTAGCATGACGAGGAGTGCGGCTGCTCTTGAGCGCGCCAAGCGGTAAACGCTGGGCGACGTTCAGTCTTCTCATCTCCACTTGGATCGGCGACCGTTATCTCCTGTCTCAAAACAATTGTTACTCTATTTTTTTTTGCTTTTTTCTGGATCGACGGTCATTGGAACAAAGTTTGATATAGAGACCGTCTTAATCTAATGCTGGCAGTGAAAATGCCTGGCTGCTGTATATAGTAATTTCTTTGCTGGATGCCGGGATCTCTAGACACCTCGGCACTGTGAGGCCCTGAGTCTTGTGCAAGGCCAAACTGATTCTATTTCTTGCAGCTGTTTTCATTTTTTTTTGTTTTGTTTTATTTATCTCATGTTTCGCTAAAATACTGAGTTTGCTCGAGTGTTTCTGGGGCGGCATGTTTGGCGAGCATTCGTTATCATGATTGTTTTCGGTACTGTTTTTGTGGCATTCTAGCTGGTAATGGTGATGGTCTCTGAAGTATTGGAGGGCACGTTGGAGATGACGACAGGACTGATGGCGAGGCCGGAAAGATGTAGTCGGCATGGCTTTTGATGGAATGATGAGAGCTTGTAGATGTGTTGCAGGGGTTCGGTTGGTGCTGTCGTTTCGCAAAAGAGAAATTAATATCAGACACGATGATGTTCATTTACAGTTTCAATCTTTATTAATCTTGCTGGTGGTTTGGGTGAAGGTCTTGGCTATGGCTGGTATGATTTTAGTTGTGTAATCTCGGGGCCGTTCATGGACACGACGGCGACTCCGGCTTTTTGGATGTCTGCCCGGACCTGGGGCCAGGCCTCGACATCGACGGGCTTTGTGGCTTCTTCGATGATATAAGTGGTGAAGCCTTCTTTGTGGGCATCCAACGCTGTCGCTTTTACGCAGTAGTCAGCGGCCAGGCCGACGACGTAGACGTGGGTGATGCCGGCTGACTTGAGCCTCTCGGCCAATCCGGTGTCCTCCACTCTCGAGCTCTGAAACGGTGCATAAAACGCACTGTACATCTCTACCTTTTCATTCATTCCCTTTTTCACGACGCCATGGACCTTGCTCCAGTCGACGCCGTCGATCAGCTGGGCGCCGGGCGTGCCCTGGACGCAGTGGACAGGCCACAAGCGGGACTCGATGGTCTCGGACGGGTTGGCGGGGCTGGCGATGGTGGTGGTGGAGGTGAAGGGGGGCCGGGAGTGGTTGGAGGCGAAGGAGGTGTGGGTGGGGGGGTGCCAGTCTTGGGTAGCGAGGCGGAGGGGAATGGAGAGGGAGAGGAGGGTGGCGATGGGGGGGAGGATGATGGGAGCGGAGGGGACGGAGAGAGGGGCGTCCTGGGAGTGGGGAGGACAGATAGAGTTAGTTGGGGGGAGAGAACATGGATGCTGGGGGTAGGACTTACGGGGAGGTAGAAGTCGTTTTGGAGGTCGACTATGATGAGGGCGGGTTTCATGGTGGTTGATTAGGATGGGATTGTGAGATGAGAAGTGGGGTTGGAAGCAATGAGAGGGGCTTTTTAAGTTGGAGTGATAGAAATTGAGAATGGGATTGGCGATGTGTGTCTGTGATGAGATGCCATCATATGATTGTGATGATATCGGGACCCCGTCATCAGATAAGGACCCTAACCCTAGAATAAATGTATATTGTATGTAACAAAACACAGGTCAAGACATGTCTTCTTTTTTGTATTGAAAACATATCTACGATAAAAACACTTGGAATTAATGCAAATTTTACTCTACTAGGCAAAAATGCATTCAAGCTGTGATTATCAATGGATACACTACACAAAAATACACAGTCTAAATAATCAAGTGCACACATGATCCCATCTACACCACATCTCTCTCCGTCTCCCGATCCCGATTAACCATCTCCATATCCACCGTCTCCACATACTCAACTCCCCCACTGCTCCTTCCCATCCACCAAACCCACAAATACGGCTCCCTCACAACCTGATGCTCCATCTGATCCTCCTGGCTCTCGTCACTCCTTGGCAACGTAACGTTCCCCAGCGTCAAACAGGCCAGGAAACAAACAATTGTAAAAGGCAAAATAGAGACCACTGCGAGGACCAGCCCGTGTTTATAACGGGCGATGAGGGCGGCGGCGTCGGCAGCGGAGACACCGGAGAGGGTGGAGGAGAGAGTTAGGGAAAGAGTTGCCGTTGATGACAACTCGGATAGGTTGGCCGTGTTGGTGAAGACGGCAGACATGATGGTCATGCCGACGGTGCCGCCGAGCGGCGTCGCTAGTAACTGCAGGGAAACTACCGCGGGAATCGCCGCCCGGAACATCCCGATGCCATGCAGCGACCCGGCCATGAGACGAAGGGCCCCCCCGCAAGAAGTCAACGCCATCATACCATAAATAACAGAGAGCCGCTTCCGGTCGAGAGCCCAGGCGAGCACACCGATGCCAATCATTTCGATGAGGGAACCGGCTATAAGGGGGACAATAGTCATGCGAGGCCACTTGTTGCAGAGGAAAATGGAGAGGTAGGCGCCAGTGGCGAGGCCGGGGAGGAAGAAGAGAAGGGCGTTGCTGGCGTGGGAGGGGGATTGGCCGAGGACGAGGCTGAGGTAGATGGGGCAGAAGTAGAGGATGGCGTATGTGGTCATAGCGGTGACGAAGGCGGAGAGGAAGAGGATGAGGATGTTGCGGTCAGAGAGGATGGCCCAGGGGATCATGGGTTGCTGGTAACGGTAGGTGAGGAAGCGGGTGGAGGAGAGAGAAAGGGCTAAACCGCGTTCGTAGAGGAGCCAGGTGAGGAGGAGGAGGGCGCCGAGGATGAGCGGGACGAGCACGGCGGGGGAGGACCAGGGGTGTTGGGTGCCAGCCCAAGTGAGAGCGAGGACGAGGAGGCCGAGGCCGAAGATGAAGAGGAGTTGGCCGGGGAAGTCGATTTCGCGGAGGCGCGACCAGGTACTTGGTGGTTTGTGGGGGTCATCGAGGGATAGCAGACTCGGCTGGGGCCCGAGGAGCTCGGGTCGGAGGACGACGAAGAGGAGGACCATGGCAGTGGCGGCCACGGGCATGTTGATGGCAAAACACCACCGCCAACTAACGGCGGCCAACCGCCCGCCAATCTGCGGGCCAATGGCATACGCCACGCCCCCCGCCAGCGAAAACCAACTCCAGATGATGGCGTTTTCCCTGAGCGATACGCGATCGGCAATGACGATGCGCACGAGAACGGAGATGCCGCAGCAGCCGAGGCCCTGGAGGGCGCGGCCGACGAGGAGGAGGGGGAAGGCGGTGGTGGGAGTGGCGGTGCAGAGGGTGGAGCCAAGGAGGACGAGGAGGAGGGAGAGTTGGAGGGGGACGTGGCGGCCGAGGAGGGTGGCGAGTTGGGAGAAGGTGGGGAGGAAGGTAGCGGTGACGAGAGTGAAGGAGGTGATGAGCCAGGGGAATTGGGAGGTGGCGTGGAAGATGGAGGCGATGTTGAGGAGGATGGGGGAGATGCTGGGGGAGGGGAAGGAGGGGGAAGGAGTTAGTTTGTTGGTTATATTATGAAGAGAAGAGAAAAGAAGAGAAGACGTACATGGTCAAATCTAGGGCTTGCAGCCAAAAGGCGACCATCAGGCCAACAATCACCTTGATCCGATACTTGGTCGTTGCCGCCCGCTCGGCGACACAGGAATCGCAGGGCTGGCTGGCCGTCGGGGGAACGTGGACGCAGCGTGGGGCTTCTTTGCGGGGGTTGGCTTCTTTGCGGGCAGCGCGGAGTTTGCCGATCAGAGGCCGGATGACGTAGCGGATGAGGGCCATCGGGAGAGTTGGGATAGTGTGAAGAGAATTTGATATAAACTTTGGAGAGGGGGAGGCGGATGAGATGAGATATGATGCCAAGCCAAGATATGGTGACAGGTGGGCGGGAGGGGTGCTTTTAACAGGGTGCTTGGCTGGTGTCTTACATTGTTGTATTGTGTCATGTATGTAGTGTTTATCTGGCATGTTATGTTTATTTACAGTCATCATTATATGAGCCCAACCAGCCAACCAGCCACTATCTGTAATTCTCAAATAGGAAATGTCCACCTGCAAAAAGGCAGACTCCGCCCCGGGCCATCGCGGTGCCTTCTCAGGATCTCCCAAACCACGACACACCGGTCTGGATAGCCATTCAGATCACTGCCTGTTTGGCTACTCGCTTAGCTGTTAGTTGGCAGTTTTCAGCAGAGCTTCTGCATGCTTACATCTTGTCATTATGACTCTGCATATAAATATGTACTTGACGGGTTGTCTCCTCGTTTTTTTCATCCATAAGTTTCTGATAGCGGGATATCCTTGCTGAATGAAAAGTGCAGGAATAAGCGCACGGAGGGTAGACTCTCTTTTCCCCCATATTTTTTAAACTATGTGATTATTAATGTTGTCATCGAACTCGCTTTGCCGTGGCGCAGACCCACCCGCTTGACAAGCGCCCGGTAAAGGTGTGTAAGAGTGGGGAAATCTGACACTGACAGGAGGGAGAAGCCAAATATCGATGATAAAAGATGGCAGGCAGTGATATTCCGGGAGTGGGGTCGTGGGAGGAAACCGAGAGCAGAGGCTATGTGAAAGGGGATAAGGAGATTGACACCGTAGTTGACGGTCTAAGGTCGGTGGTGGGTCCGATGGTGGGGGCAATGTTAGCTTAGGGTCTCGGTGTGGTCGCTATTAGGGTTACATTGGTCACCAACTCATATTGAAATGAACTCCAAAGATAGTCTTCAAAGATATCAAAGGTAACTGCCTCCCTTGATCTGATTGTAATGTGTCAAGTTACAGGTCTTTTGTTTCTTGGATAAAATGTCTCGCATGGACCTATCGGCAACTCCCACATGGTGACACACATGCCACCTGCATCGTGATTCATAAGCTACATGATTGGTTACATACTTGCATACCCACAAAAACATACAGGCCATCAAGTTGCCAAGAATGCGACCTTGTCAAGACGTCAATAGACACAAAAGGAAAAAAAGAGGCTCAATTTGTATAAGGAGGGCTTGCTGGATTATGTGAGATTTCATTCATAGATGAGCGAGCGAGCGAGCGAGACGCTCAAGTATAAAGATCTGTCTTGATTTGTATGGGCAATCTTGTCCTTTTTCGCCTCCGCCTCCACCTCTGCTCTCCAGCAACAAGGAAGACTATCAACCTCTGGACGGACCATTGGTCATCCCAAGTTATTTTCAGCCGCCGCCAATCAGCGCAATCCTATTCTTTTTTATTTAACTATTGGTGGTTTGTTCCTGCTTTGTGGGATTTGGCAGGTTGTGGGGTTTCATGGGTGGTGGGGAGGGGATGCCGGGTTTACGGAACTAATGAGAAGCTTAAAAAGCATATGATTGAAGGCCAAGTATTTTCATCTACATACTAAATAGCTATTTCTGAGAGAAAGTCTCCAAGCTTGTCTCTTTACAATCTCTTCCAAGCAAAGAACAGCCACGTGACGTCATCCCTTCCGTTCTCTCTAACTCCACCTTTTCTCACCTCAGAATCCCCAAACCCTGATACAATGAAAGAAAGCATGTTGATATATACAAGATTCAGTTGACAGATTGAACGTCAAAAATTTGGAGAATATATGTCCCGAAACGGCAATGCCACGAGTCATCGGTCGTTTTCCATTTGTCCGTTGTCAAAGGTCAGCTGTGCAGTCATGATCTTCAGTTGAGATTCTATGCAAAGATCCTGAGACTGGGCCTGGATGATGCTAGGAGGGGATGTGTTGGAGGAAGGATACATGTAGATAATATAGTGATGGAGGTAGCCTGTCAAGATCTCAGAGACTCACTCTTTCTCATGGCATATCCATGATTTTGATACCCACATCATATTGATACCTTCTGCTTTTTTCATCCGTTGTCAGAATGACTATTGAATCCCCATTGCCGTCAGAGCTGCACCTCTCTAGCCATCCTCCAATTATCACTACTCTAAACAAACCCCCATCCACCACCACAATCCCCCGAAGCCTTCCCGATCGCCCCAGCCCTTTCTCACCCCACTCCCGCCCTGGCTCCCCCATAACCCAAAAACCCTACATCAAACCCGGCGGCACCTTCGCCGCCCAACACCGCCTCTCCAAACTGCCCATCCCAGCCCTTCCGGACACCATCGCCCGCTACCTCGCCGCCCTGAAACCCCTCCAAGAGCTCACGGAACACCGAGAAACCGTCTTCGCCACCCAGCACTTCCTCAACCACGAGGGTCCTGGGCTCCAGCGCCGCCCCCCTCGAGTTCATCCGCGCCACCCGCCACCAGGACCTGTCCCTGGACACCGCCAAGGGGTTCGATCGGCATCTTTTTTCTCTGTTGTCCCTCCGGCAAAAGATAGCCGACGACGAGAAAAATTCAGACTCTGAGAGCTCCGACAGAACTGTCAAGTCGCCCGCTTTCAAGTACTCGGACGATGATGAAAATGCTATCGACGACCCCGATGAAACCAAGACATTCCCTGCTCCTCCTCCGCCGTCCAGTGCCAGCGTGCGGACCCGCGGTGGATCAACTTGTGGAAATCCCTCGCTCTGCCAATTCGGCTTCAGCCCCACGTCAGCGCGCAGTTTCGGCATCGGCTACATTATCAAGGATGACTCCATTCCCATCTGCATCAGCAGCAAGCATCGGCAGACGGCCTGGTTCCTGGGGAACTTGGAGAGTTACCTAGTAGAGATCCGCAAGGCGTTGAGAATCTCGGAGCACATGGCTAACCACAAGGTTTCACGAGCCCACGAGATTGATGCGTTTGGCTCGAAGAGAGTGAGGGGTCGCTGGCAGAGGATAGCAGGGAGGATGAGGCGTTGGGGGAAGGGGGGGGCATGAGTTTTTTGATGCGGGGAATTTTCTGGGGCCGTTGAGGGGGGGCAAAGGTTTCGCAGAAGGTGGAGGAACAGGCGCGGCGGAGGAGGGATGTGGGGAAGAGTTTGTGGTTGGCAGATTACTAGGCGGGGCAGCATGGAATGTATATGTAATCCAGTGTTATATAGTGATTGTCTCGGATAATTCAATGGTTGTCGTCGTCAATTTCCTCTTTCATAAACAAATATATGTGAACGGCATATAAAAGAGGACTTAGTGTTACATTGGCTCGGTTGGCTGGTTGGCTGTGAGAATAAGTGGACCTTAGGCTAGCCAATCAGGATGCACCATTTTCCTGGACGGGGATCCACAGTTAACGACGCTAGATCAAGCTCGATGAAAAATATTAACGTCATCTCATGCTTCAAAAAATAATTCATCCACTTTCATCAAAATACTTCACAACTTCAATCGCTTCACACTCTCAATACACCCTCCAGCTGTATCCACCTCCATATCAAGCTTCCATCTGCCATGTGCGATATCTCCACCGTCCTCCCCACCTTCCGCACCGACCCCTTCGCCAAACTCCTCCAATCCCTTGACCACCACCAAATAACCACGATCGACCTCCTAACCCGCGATGCCCCCGCCCTCTCCCAAATCACCTTCCACCCCATCCTCGATATCCGCCGCCTCTCCGCCACCGTCCTCTCCGCCCTACACGCCTCCCTCCGCGCCACCGCCCTCCCGCTTTCCGCTCTTCACGCCAATGCCACCGCGACTTCCTCGGCGCTCATTTCTACCCTCGACGATGAACTCGACGATGCCCTCGGCGGTGGCATCCCTGTCAGCCGCCTTACGGAACTCACCGGCCAAAGCGGCGCTGGCAAAACCCAATTCCTCCTATCCCTCCTCCTCTCCGTCCAAATGACCGCCCCCCGCGGCCTCGGCAAAGGCGCCCTCTACATCACCACCGAGGCCCCCCTCGCCACGACGCGCCTCGCGCAAATTCTGCAGACAAACCACATTGTCCGCGCATACAACACAATGGCCGGGTACCACCAGCAGGTCAGTCTCGACCGGATTGCCTCGGCGGCCACGCCCGATCTGGAAAGCCAGGAGCACATTTTGGCATATCAGGTGCCGGTGATGGTGGAAAGATTGAATATCGGGTTGTTGGTGGTCGATTCGGTGGCGGCGAATTACCGGGCCGAGTTTGACCGCGGGGAGCGCCAAATGGGGGTGCGCGGGACCGAACTGATGCGCATGGGGGGCATGTTGAGGGGGCTGGCGGCCAAGTATAACATTGCGGTTGTCGTGGCGAATCAGGTGGCTGATCGGTTTGGGGCGATTACGCCGGTGGGGTTGACGCAGGTGAGCATTGGTAGTAGTAATCCCGGGGACTCTGCGGTGGCCGTTCCGGACGACCACGAGCAACTGTGGGGTCAACCGTCACCGGCGCCGGCGTCCGTCGACCCGCTGCCCATCCCGGCGTTATCCCTCGACCACCAACAACGCTTCTTCACCGGCTGGGGTGACGACCCCTCGCTCCTCGGCAATGAAGGGTTGAAGACTCCAGCGCTGGGCCTCGTCTGGTCGACGCAAGTGGCAGTACGAG
The DNA here is from genome assembly GCA_030294605.1 of Ambrosiella beaveri. Taxonomy (NCBI): domain Eukaryota; kingdom Fungi; phylum Ascomycota; class Sordariomycetes; order Microascales; family Ceratocystidaceae; genus Ambrosiella; species Ambrosiella beaveri. The sequence goes on from JARQWA010000071.1 coordinate 35,085, forward strand.
TGGCGTTGGTGCTAAAGAGTGTCTTGGTGCCGGTGGGTGGGGGGAAGTTTGCGGAGAAGGATGGAAGTGGGGGGGAGCGGAGGGTAAGGAGTTCGTGGAGAAGGTTTATGAAGGTTGTTTTTGCGCCGCATGTTAAAGGAGGGAAGGGGATGGGGATGAAGAGGATGGTGGAATACGAGATTGTGGCGGCGGGGGTGAAGGCGGTAATTGGTGGGGAGAAACAGGCAGAGGCTGCGGGTGCGTAATGTTCACTAATGATTATATATGTACATAGAGTTTTCTTTTTGGTTCTTTCATGACTTGGGTATCGCTTCTTAAATTCAGTCTATTTTACAAATGATGATATATCCAAGACTTTTGTCTCCCTCCTCTTTCTTCCTTCTACTCCTGCGGATGCGGAAACTCATCATCCAACTGCAACCGCACCCCCACATTCATCGAAATCAATTCCTGCACCAACAACTTGGCCGCATACGGCATCGTCATCTTGGTCACCTCCGCCGTCGAATCACATGTCGTACAGTACCCCTTGTACCCAAACAGCCCGCACCGTTGGCAAATGTCAATATGCACCGCATCCGACGACAACATCAGCCGCTCCAACAACAACTGCGACGCCCCATACGCAATCAGACAATCACGTTCCATCTCCCCCAGACGCAGCCCGCCCTCGCGCGACCGGCCCTCCGTCGGCTGCCTCGTCAGCGACGCCCGCGGCCCCGTTGACCGTGAGTGCATCTTGTCTTGCACCATGTGCTTGAGGCGCTGGTAGTAGATGGGGCCATTGTACAGGTAGGCCTCGAAGGCCTCGCCAGTGATGCCCGAGGTGAAGTAGTCCTTGCCTTCCCACGAGAAGCCGTGCTTGACGAGCACGCGGCCCATGTCTTCGACGGGGTGCGACCGGAAGGCGTCGCCGAAACCGTAGTCTTTGCAGCCGTCGAGGACGGTGGCTTTGCCAGTTAGACATTCAATGAGCTTGCCGACCGTCATTCGAGAAGGGAAACCGTGTGGGTTCATGATGATGTCAGGGACAACGCCGGCGTCGCTGAAGGGGAAATCTTCCTGGTCAACAATGATACCCACCACACCCTTCTGTCCGTGGCGAGAGGAAAACTTGTCGCCAAGCTCTGGTCTTCTCGTTTGCCGCGTCTGGACCTTGACGACCATGGTGTCCTTCTCCGTGCTGGAAAGCATGACCTTGTCGATGTAGCTAGGGTCCGGTGTTCTGTAAGTGACGCTGACGTCACGGAACTCACTCGGGCCACGATCACCGCCAATACCAGAGGAGGCCTGATCAATAGGAGTCTCCTTCTTGATCATAACCTCACCAGCACGGACACGGTACCCGACCGTCGCCAACCCATCGTCGTCCAGAGCCTCGTCACGAGCCGTCCGCCGACGGTACTCGCCTTCGCCTTCGTCAACAGGGCGGCCCAGTTGGTCCATACGGCCGTTGGGATATTTCTGAAGTTCAGTTGTGTACTTCTTGAAAACTTGACAGCGGCCGAAACCGCGGTCGATGGAGGCTTTGTTGAGGACCAGGGCATCTTCAATATCGTAACCAGAGTACGACATAACGACAACCGTAGCATTTTGACCGGCGGGGAGGCGGTCGTAGCGGACGAGCTCGATGGTCTTGGAGATGACCATGGGTCTTTGAGGGTAAACGAGTGTGTAAAGAAGAGTATCAATACGGTTAAACTGGTTATAGGCGATGGCACCAATGGCTTGTTTACCCATGGCACATTGGTACGTGTTACGCGGAGACTGGTTATGGTGGGGGAAGGGAATAAGACCGGCGACGGCACCGAGAAGCGTAAAAGGTTCAATCTCCATGTGCGTAGTAGCTTGTGAAATGTGGTCCTCGTTCAAGGCAACAAGAGTATCGTTTTCTTCGTTGACATCCAGGTATTCCACGACACCATGCTTCAAGAAGTCATCAAAATCAGCCTTTCCAAGCTGCAAAAGGCGCAAATGTTCTGCCTTGAGCATAGACTTGCCATGCTGAACGATGATATAAGGACGGCAGATACGACCCTCATCAGTAGCAATATGGACAGCGCTAAAGTGCGAGTTCATATGGATACTGACAAACGGAGAAATCCACCCCTTGCGACGCAAAGCTCGGAACTTGGCCGTAAACTGCTTAGGGTACCGAGTCAGGGCAATCGGAGTACCGTTGATGTGGATGATGTAGTTGCCAGGAGCATGCATCTCCTGACCCGTAAAGTTACGGATAGACTCTGCAGTAGGATCGATAGTAAAGACCCAGCGTTTCACGGGGCCCTCCTCGACGTTTGTGGTAATATGCGTCATCAACGCCAAGTTCTTGACCAAACCACAGGCTTCACCTTCTGGTGTATCCGAAGTACACAACATACCCCACTGTGATGGCTGCAAGGCACGAGGACCAGAAACCTTGCGGGTCTTTTCAAACTGAGATGAGATACGAGTCATCATGCCCAGAGCGGCGATATAACTCAAACGGGAGAGGACGTGAGTGACACCAGCACGATTCATGTTGAAACGCTTGACATTCCAGTTGCCGGTCTGGATAGCACGGTTGAGACCTTGACCGATACTGTTGGCGTGGTTACTGATAATTTGCACGGGATCCAGCGGGATCGCCCGGTTGTTCTTCTTGAAGTATTTATCGATACTCATCTTGACCTCCGACATGAAGCGCTTGAACAAATCTTCAAACAAAAGAGACAACAACTGACCGGCCAACTCAAGACGCTTGTTACCAACAAAATCACGATCGTCAACAAGCTTGGGATTATGCATGGCAAACAGAACACGGCGCGTCATCAGTGCAATGTAGATGGCCTTAGGGTAAAAGTCGAGACCCTCAATGGGAACGTGGGCAATAATCAGGTTGGCAAGAGCATCAAGACCTTCTTCCACGTGGTTACGACGGATCTGAGGACCACCCAGTACTCTGCGGCCGCCCATCTTAACACGTGCTCCAACGTACTCAAGCGCCTGCTGTTGAGTGAAAACCCCGGCCTTGGTGGCCTCTTCAAAGTTGACGGCAAAGGAATCTTGGTAACGCCCATCAGAACCGCAAACCATGGACATGATTTCAAGATCTGACAACCCGCCCATAGCCTTCAACACGATGACAATAGGGACAGCTTCCACCAAAATATTATGAGACAAGACAATACGGTCCCTCTTCAGCTGCACATACGTCTTGGATTTACGCTCGTGGGTCGAACTGGTAACCGAGGCTGAAATAATGTTGTTCTTCTCATCCGCTTCCACAATCACACGGTTCTTGCTCAGTTGTTCCTGAATCAAAATGACCTTCTCCGTACCACCAACGATAAAGTAACCACCGGGATCCAGTGGGCACTCGTTCATAGCTTCCATCTGAGCGTTGTTCGCTCCGTTCAGGTAGCATCTGGAACTGCGTATCATGACGGGCATACGGCCGAGGCGAATGTTCTTGCGCACAACACGAGTCTTGTCACGGATGTAGGCGAAATCGACGACGATGGGAGCGCTGTAGGTCATGTCACGGAGACGGCATTCCATGGGTGTGACATGGCTGCTGCCCTGGAAATCAGATTCATCTTGGCGGTTGGGTTTGAGGACGCGGATATCGAGGAACCTGTAAGATGGGTCATTAGCACTGGTTCCAGAAAAAGAGAAAAGGACCTTGCTTACTCAAGCCAAAAGGTACTGTCGGCATCACTCTTGATAGTCCGGTTAGCCATCATAATCTCCCGGATTTCTTGTTCCACGAAGAAGTTGTAGGAATCAATGTGTCTGTATATGTTGAGTTAGATGATCCGTTCATCGTCGGTAGATTTAGTGTTCAATTCGGTTCGGGTTGACTAACTGTTTGACAAGACCTGCATGATGTTAGAATACGAGCAAGACTACGATTTGAAAAGACTGTCAAGTCATCGACATACCCTTCACCTTCAAAAAAGCAGGAAGAAGCTGAAACTTGTCTTCCCGTGTGTTAATGGGATCAGTCAGCTTCTTCCCATTGTAAAACGGCTCCAACAACGCCTCAAATCCATCGTCTATCACCACCATTGTCGCGATATGTATAGATTAAGTCGGAGTGATGTATTTGATGTCGGTTCCAACGATATATACGGCGCAACAAGTCACCTCGAGCAGAAATTACGGCTTGTAAAAGGGACGAGAGATACTAGATTCTTTCTTCTTCAGACCAGTCGCATTCTTTACGGAAATTAGGGCGGTGATAAAAACTTTAACAAAAAAAATTGAAAACAGACAAATCTGCGACAAAAAATAGTCACTGGTAATCAAAGTATAAAAAGAATGGACACAAATCTACTCTCCTACAGGTACTGTGACAGCATGCGAAACCCAGGATCGTCAGATTTCAAAGCAGCCAAAGCAAAACTCGCGGCAAACCTTTTTTTTTTTGCCTCGATAACTTTGTACTGAGATGGATCAAAAAGTAACGATCCACTTGCAAGTTGCTGGAGGGGTGATAAGAATGACACGTGTAGATAACAAGGGTATGTTGTTTAGGGTTATAAGTGATATCATTGTTGCCATTTTATGTGAAAACACATGTCAATACATGTCATGTGGCATTCCCCCGCTTCAGTCTCACAAATCACATAGCCTGACTCATCCTGACAAACCAGCTCTTATTTGGGCTTTAGGTTTCCGTTATGGGAATATCACTCTCAATATTGAAATCATGCTATATGCAATGTCACCCACCCCGATCTGAGAACTATAGTTGCAGCCTAAAGAACAAAAGGAGCCTGGATGTTCTAAACCCAGGATCTGCTGCTGATGGCACAAAATTACTCATAGGATAATCTGTCCGCGTTGAACCCAAAGTCTTGGGGAAACAACATCTTTGAAAGTATTTCTACAATGATACCAGCATCACTGTTTTCATAATATGTTTGTGGGCTTAAATAGATATTGCTGTGCTAGATCTTGTTTATTAGTGCGTCACTCATAAGCACTGACCTGATCGTTTCAAGCTGAAAAGCCGGCCTCATTTCTAGGACTGGTCTCTACAGTGCCAGGCACTAATTAAATATCTTGACTCAAATGCTAACACTTTGTTGTTACCTTTGTTTTCAAAAAGTTCAAAGGGTTGCTTATCAAGAAGAATCCCAAGGACGTGACTGTCTTCATGCAACAATTTACATGGATCCATCAAGATGCTTTTGAAGCCAGTAGGATTTTAAATGGTGGAGTATGTGTTGAATTAAGTCAACTATGAGTACGGGTTGAATTCACATAAATAGCCCATGAATTCTATCATGAATGCTGTCTCGTTCTCACATCTCATTGAATTCATTATCATATTACGACTCAATGTAACCAACAAGGGTTTCTGGTGAAGCTGTGCTAACCCTAAATGTTACCGATAATAGAATAAGACTAGTAATATAAAATTTATCTGTTTGCATCACTGACTGCAAAAACACAATTGTTCACGAAGCAACATGTCTTGTCCAAGCCCAGAGGGCAACCAATCTTTGTTCCTGTCGACCTGTAGTTCATTGTTCCCCCTATGTGGAGTACTGGAAGCGGGAGGCATGCATATGCGCGAGACGCACAGGATGAACCGAGTTGGGGATATGGGGAGTCGGTTGTGTGGGTTCACGGGGAAAGAGGCGTATATTGGTGTTGCATGATGTGGCATGGCATGGCATGGGAGTGGCGGAAGGCGACGGGCTAGACTGCAGAAGGATGACCTGCGTTCATCGTTGTGTCGGGATATGCTGAGTGTCAGTTTAGGATCTCTTGGGAGATGCAATATGCAAGGAGAGGCTCTCTTTATATTTATTTGGTGAACAAAGTTTACGTAGCTATCTGGGAACGTCTTGAAGCTGGGATCTCCAACCAACACCTGATGAGATACGCGATATTTTTATGTGGTATTGTCAGTTTATAGAAACCGAGGCAGAAATCTTGAGATCTGTTTCCTGAGTGTGGTCAATACAACCTCAGATAAAAGGTACAATGTGATTTGTTGGAGATGAATTGCACTCATCATAGCATACTGTTATCTGTTTGCGAGAAAGATAATACTATAGACTAGCTATTAATTTGGGATATTCTGAGGATTTCTTAATATATACTGTATAAAACGTACACTTATATGTATACATATATAGAGCAGACTGACAGCACGAGAGAATCTGTGTGCTCTTAAAACAAGCAATGGTAGGTGTGGCAATTGAGACGTATGATCAAAGACGAAACATAACATTGCGGCTAGACAAGACATGAAAAATGCAATGTCCATTTTCAAACCACCAGTCAGAATCAACAGTTTTGATGTGGCGGCTCAAATGTATCAAAGGATTACTGTGGTGACATCCACTGTGCGTGCCGTTGGTTGAAAGACCCTTTGTTGTTGAGGACATGTCGATAGCCCCGGGCGTTTCCGAACCAAGGCACTGTTTGGCGGCCAGTAATGTGTATCAGCCTCTCTGGAAAGATCAACAAAGCCGGAACAATGGCCACTGAATGAGATAATGGAGAGTGCGTGCCGTCAAAAATAGTTCCCACTCTTTTTTTCTTGAAAGCTTCCATGATCTCCACTCTTTCTGTCTTTCGTCCATTTTTGTCGAATCCGTCATTCATTTTCATTTTCTTTTATCGATCAAATCTAAAATTTGCTGCACGAATTTCGCAGAAAAATCCCACTATCGAAATTGGCTATAATGGGCAATAGTTTTAGCACCCTGCATAATACTCCACTGAAGCTTTTCCAGGTATAGTGGACTTGGCAGGTCGTGGGCCCCGTTAGCCATAGTCATCTCCCAGTGCTGCGCACCTGCCTTTCCATTCCCAACGCCGTGGTTTTCAGCACTTATTCTGGCAAATCAGGCGCTGGCTTTGGTGCACCTTCTCTACTAGTACCCGGTAGATATGTCAGCTCCTTCCCCTTCTTTCCTCGCTTTCAGACTCCCTGGTCGATTCTGCGCTCTCGACTCCGCCCCCCCGTTTCTTCTTCTTCATCCAACTCGCCCGTCCGATTTTTACCAACATTCACCATCCTGTTGCGATCAGCCCCGTCGACGTACCCTGCCTGATTGCTTCTGGTCATTGACTGCATCTTCACACTGCTTGTGCCAGTGATTGGATAATTAGCTCATCTTCTGATTGTTTTTCAGGCTTTACTCCTGTGATCAACCGCCGGGTGCCTATTCCTTTAGTGGTTGGAGACTATATTCACTGTAAACTTTCTCCTTTTTTCCCTCTTTGTTCTCTACTTTCACCGACTATTTTTCTTCTTTTCCATTGTAATTTTCCTACTATGACTACTAAATTGTAACTTTATGAACGATAATAATCACCTCGAAGGTATGTATAGCCTAGACTTTCGAACTGAAAGCAACTTCGCAGCGACTGCATGTGAGAAGAACTTGAACATTCCCGATATCCTTCCCCTCATCAACCCGGTTGGATCTATCCTCGACACCTTGCGATTCCGCTTTAGTTTCTACCCGGATCGCCAATCACGTACACCAAATCAAAAGGATCACTGCCCGATCATCACTTCGATATCCACCATGAAGCCTCAGGCTTGCGACTGCACCCTCTTGCGATCGGAATGCGATACTCCAACATTTGCTCTGGGATGCGCCAATGTCTTCCGACTCTACCGGAAACCACAATCTGCCTACACCTGGGTGGCACACTGCTTTCTAACTGGTATGGTACTTGCAATTGCCACTACGTTTATTGTCTCGGACAAATCTGTTGCGCTCACGACAAGCGCATAGCACGACTGTACGGCCCTACATAAGAGACTGTGACACAAGAATATTGAGTCGGTCAGACTGGCCACACCATTGGCTACCAACCCTCGTCCATTCCACCTGCCACTAGATTCATCGGGTTTTCCATGTCAATGTATCCGTCCCATCATGATGCTTGTATCTCGCTTGACCTGGTAATAATAGGGAGTGATCCGGGAGGGAGCTCCAGATCTTTTTCCCATACCCCGGGACTTCTTTCTCCTGCTTCCAGTCGGTAACCAGCCAAAGGTGACTTGCAGCAAAAAAAGGGACATTCTATAGTCAGTTTTTCCCTCGAAGGTCCCATGACCGTCTTTCCGGATTCATACAGGACTATCATGATGTCAACTCGAGAATATATACGTTCGTGCATGAACGTCTGGCTGCCTTTGGCGACTTCACTCATTCAATAAACCATTTTTCTATATATCGGATTGTCTGGTCGTCACTTCGGGTGACTCCCAAAGTACCTACCTGTTGTACCATACTACCAGTAGTTGCATCGGCAGACGAGACGGACCCAGGAGCATGAGCCTACAACAGGCGCACCACCGTCAAACATACATAAGCCATGAGTTCAGAACAACTGAGCTGCCCCGTCTTCACTGATGTATCCCAGACCGGGGTCCTTCTTGGATAGACAAGGAGGCTATATCCGATGCAGCAGTGTGATCCCACATTCACTTGCAACAAAGCTGCATAAAAGCCCATCATATAAGCCATGGCCTACACACTCATTGTACCTAAAACGTTATATAAATGTCGTGGGGTTGGACTGGTAGAACGCTGGTTTTGGTACAAGTTCTACTACTCTTCACTAAATACGAAGCGAACTCGTCTGTCCTGCCCTTGTTATATATATATATATAACGCCTGGGTTCTGGTCACAACAAATCTTGATGTGCTTACACTTGCATCTGGATTGAACTTTACAGCAGGCTGCTCGTGCCTAATCTGGGGAACTCATGCTCCAGTGCATCTGCAAGTAGATCAGGGTTATTCCAAGCCAAAGACTGGTTCATTATCCCGAACCCCCACCGCTGTTGTATATGGCGACGTCTATCTTGCCCCTTCTGTGCACCGCCATTCGGCCTCAACCCCTCGTGTCGTCGACTTGCCCTTTTTGCCTTAACCGTTGATCAACGCCGCATGGCTGGTTACCCTGAGCCAGGAGGTGTTGATATTCTGAATGCCCCTTTGTGTATATTTTATCAACACTGGCTTTTTTGTTAATATTCTTTTTGTTCTTGTTCTTCTCTCGAAACATCAGTCAACCGCATCGGGTGTAGCTGTTTGCTTTGGAGATTGCATCGCGAGATCTGAAGCCAAGCTAGTCCCTGACACTACGATCCATCAGGACTCACCCAAGTCCAAGACTGGCTTTGCTCACCATTACTGACATTGTTCCTCGCTATAGCTTTCTTCTTACACCCTGATTTTGACCAGAGATTAATTATCTGGCCAAGGTCCACTATTTTTGTTTCTAGATTCCGATCCATTTTACACCACCAGACACCCCCACTGCTATCAATCAGTGATCGTGAAGCTATTGCGACCATCAATTATCGCCCCTCCTCAACCCCCCTAAATCACTGTATATCTACGTTTTGTACATTGTACTCTTGTTGTTTACCTATTCTTGTTTCGTTCAATTTGTTTGCATCCGCGATTTCGAGCTATACACCAACAAGCTTCTGCATATGACTGCATCCCGACGCCGTCGAGACACGACCTGTACTGCGCATACTTGCTTTTCCAACCCCCGACAACATATCCGATCTATAGTGTACATATACACATCACTGATCTGATACCACTGTTAGTCCTACTAGTCGGACTTTTAAGTCAAGCAGTGTATAATAATTATTTCCAGCAGCTCAACCTTGACCGCACACAACCAATTAGAAGGTCTCCCACACGTCCATACCATGGACGACCTACGGTTGCGGTCGCAGCAGCCGACTATGTCCAGTAGCTCCGTCATGAATGCTTTTGGAACCCCCCGCACAATGACAACCTCGTCATTGGGTTCCGGACTTAGTGTTCCCGGCTCCAGACTTGCTCCTGGAACTGGACTGCCTCGTCGGTTCGCTGACAACGGCCACCCAGGATCCGGATTTGGGACCGGATTCAACCCCATTGGTACCAGACCGCCGGAACAGTCTACACAACAATCACAACCTACACCAGAACAAGTGGTAAGTTATTTTGTCCCGCGTCATTGCATCGGTAGTTCTAAGCTAACTCGGACATAAGATGGCCATGCAGAAAGTTCAATTGGTATGTTCTCCAACTGGTTTCTCGAACGATTGCTGTCGCTAGAACCAAATTAACTTGACTAAAACTTCCTAGATTGAGCGCAAGAAGGCAGAATATGAACGCCTTAGAGAAAGACGCCGTCAATTTGAGCTCGAGATGAAGAGATTGGATGAGAGTCAACGCCGAGAGGAACAAGAACTTGCTGCTTTAACTCAGGATTACCCAGCATACGGCCATCAGTCCGAGCCCACGACCCCTCCACATGAACGTTACGAGTCAAGCGGCTTCCCCAGCCTGTTGGGCCGGTCAAATCGCTACTCTATGTCTAACGTAGCTTCACCGCCAAGTCTATATAAGCGCATTGGTAGAGCATCTCTTCTTCAGTCGCACCATGCTGGTCTTGGTATTCAGCGTAGCACTGGGTGGGATGAGCCAAGCACGTATCGTTCCATGCCTGGATCACGACGCAACAGCGACGACGAGGAAAAGGATGATTTCCTCCGGCAAGATCTAAACAGCTTCCGAGCCGTTGGCGCGTATGTTAACTTGACCCCTATAACTTGCCATAATTCTGATCTGACTCTTTCTAGGCGCACCAACCGGTACTCTCTCCCGGCTACGAGCCGGTCACGAATGCTTCCAAACGACATGGAAGGGCTTGATCAAGCCAACACGGCTAGATTCCTGTTTGGCAATGACCCCTCTGCAGCAGTAGACGCCGACTCAGAAGCTAACCATGATGGAAATGTAAGTTTTGCATCCCTACTTTTTCCGTTAGACTGTCCTCCAAAGTTGAGTTTTCTTTATTCTGGAATTTGTTATTTGTGTTGCCCAAACTTTTGCATGTTTTCATGGGCCGTCAAACACAAATTACAGATAACTCCACTGCGGTACGATTGCTATTACTGGTGCTGTCATTAGGCCGCTTCAGCGTTTGCTGGGGGTCGCCTGTTTTGAAGCACAGGTTGGCATACTTTGATCTATCTCAATTTGTTGAGGTCTCAACCTGACTGGCAATCGCAAATTCTGGAGCCCTAATCAAAGAAGCACATAACCAACTAACCGTCATTTCACAGACCGCCGGAATTGACATCGCGCCTCGATCCGGAGCGCTTGACCCCTTTGTGACTGACTGGGGCTCTTTCAGACAGGGCGCATCAGGCTTTGGTAATCCTGGCGCCATCGGGTCATCATCAGTCCCAAACTCGTTCCGTCATTCTCTTGATTTGAAATTCTTGAGTGAAATTGGCGTCCCTGAGACCTCAGGTCATACCTCCAATACCATCAGCCCGCCCAATGGAATTGCAAGTCCCGGAAGCATCCTAGGTGGAACATTTACGCCAGATCCGACAACCTCTCTGCCCAGTGGGTCTACAGGATTATACAATCCTCTTTCGCGTCTCGGTGCTGGCACCATGGGAGTGCGTCACACCAGCCAGCTTGGTGCCGACAGTGTTCCCCTCAATCGTGAACAGTCTGGGAGTTACCAGGGAATCTCATCGCTGCATGCCGGGGCTGTCCCCTTTGGCTCTGCGAGCACCGCTTCTTCTCACGCTCAAGCGCAGCCATTCTACCCAACTGTTTCCGGATTTGGCAGCGTCCCCGGTACTCAAGCGACCGCTAATGGCATGATCCCCGTCCTGAGCATGGGCATTCAGAACATGAATCTCAATGGATTCCAACCCGCAGTTGTCCAGTCGACTCCGGCGCAGACTTCCCAAGCGAACTTTGCCCAAGCAAACAACCAATCCGGGAACCACGGCATGAGCAATGTCGGCCAGGGCCAGGGTGGCGCTCAGAATAGTGCTTTTCCCAGTCCCCATGCTCGGGACAGTCAGGCTCGTGTCATTCAGAGCCGCCGCCAACAAGACAGCGAAGCCAACAACAAATACAACAACTTGCCTCTTGAGTCTGTCATTGGGCAGATCTACCAACTCTGCAAAGACCAGCACGGATGCCGGTACCTCCAGCGTCGCTTGGAGGAACACAACCCTGAAGTCACTCACACCATCTGGCAGGAGACTAACAAGCACGTGGTGGAGCTGATGACTGATCCTTTTGGCAACTATCTTTGCCAGAAGCTGTTGGAGTCTTGCAATGAAGATGAGCGTACTACTCTCATCAGCAATGCCTCCTCTGACATGGTCCGTATCGCTCTGAACCAGCACGGTACCCGTGCTCTCCAGAAGATGATTGAGTTTGTTCACACCAAGACTCAGATTGGACTCATTGTGGATGCTCTCCGCAACAGAGTTGTTGAGCTTATCCAAGATCTCAACGGCAACCATGTGATCCAGAAGTGCCTGAATAAGCTCCAGCCCGAGGATGCCCAGTTCATCTTTGATGCTGTCGGCACCAACTGTGTGGATGTTGGCACTCATCGGCACGGATGCTGCGTTCTCCAGCGCTGCATCGATCATGCGAATGAGCACCAGCAAGAGTGGCTCATTGCTCGTATTACTGAGCATGCCCGTGTTCTAGTCCAAGACCCCTATGGCAACTACGTTGTGCAGTACATCATTGACCTCAATGAGCCTGGCTACACTGAGCCTATGGTTGCCCAATTCCGCGATTGTATCGGTGCCTTGTCTCGCCACAAGTTCTCTTCCAACGTTATTGAAAAGTGCATTCGCTGCGCTTCTCCTTCTAGCAAGGACATGATTGTTGAGGAACTTTTGAACCCTTCTGAGCTCGACCGGTGCTTGCGCGATGGCTTCGCCAACTATGTAGTTCAGACTGCTCTGGACTACGCTACCCCCGAAAAGAAGGTTCAGCTTGTCGACGCTATTCGTCCCTTGCTTCCTTCCATCCGATCTACCCCGCACGGTCGTCGCATTGGCGGCCGCATCAACCAGATTGACAACCGCGGCATCAACAGCTCTGCTGACGGCACTGGCGGCCAGACTCCTCTTCGGTCTAACAATGGAAACGGATCTCAGAGTCAGAGCCGCAACGCTAGCTCCGCCAACACGCCCGGCGCCGGGACTATGTCGCCTGCCGTCAATACGATTGGTAGCGGGATGTCGTCTGCTGTTGGTACTAACGGTACCGCAACTTCCCGGACCAGCAATGGTTCTTCCGGCAACAACTTCTCCTACACCAACGGCCTGGGCCTGAACAGCAACCGCAACTCGATGCAACGTGCTTCTGGCAGCGGCAATGGCAACAGCAGTTCCAGTGCCACCTCTGGTGAGAGTGAGAAGCAGTGGATTTAATGACCCACAATCCATCGGCGATCCACTTGGATGATGAACTCTCCCTTTGTTCACCATTTGGGTCCGCTCTGTAACAATATAACGTGCTGCCGGTGCACCCCTTCGACTTTATGGGGAGGGGGGGTATGGGCCAATGCTCTTGTGTCGTCTCCGCAGTCAGTCAACACAAAGCACTCCGTACTATTGGCAGGACGATATTTCTTTAGGCATGACCTCAGCCATGACTTTCGTCAATCACGATCACATGTCAGCATTTTTCTTTTTCCTCATGTGGCTTTGTTGTGCCACTTTTGTTTCTGTTTCGCCTTTTCTTTCTCTGTTATCTACTATTATTTCATCCTCAGTCGCAGCTATCTTGGTTTCCTGCTTTATTTTTCGTGTTTTATTTTTTGGGGCCATTTGTTTCGGCCATTGTTCCTTGATATTATTTTTTGCCTCTTATCATTACTCATTGTCACTTTTGATTGGTTTGTTAATTCTTTATCTCACTTGTATGCTCTGATTGGTTGCTATTTGTGGTATTTGGTTTTATGGTCAAGTCGCTGTCTTGGGACGTAACTTGCTGATGTTGGATAGAGAGTTGGTAGCTTGTTTGATAGTGTATAGTGCAGAATTCGAGATCTTTGGTACGAGCTTTTATCAATATGTTGTATCTTTTTTACTATGTTAGTGTTATCTTCTGTGTGTGAGTTGACCTTGTAGTCGAACAAGTATGACTTGTATTGGCAAGTAATAAGCATGTTGAGCCAGGCCAGTCATCTATTCAGAATCCCACTCAACGACAATGTTACACAAAGCCAGTTAGACCCATAATTCCACCAATAACATATAAACTTCCAATAATAAGAGCAGAATTCATGATTAAAATATCTTCACAATACCAATAATAATACACAAGAATCTAAAATTACACACAAAAAAGTCAATCCTTCCCTCACCCCAAATCTATCTACCTCCCACTCTCTCATACGCCGGGCACGCCCCTCCCCCCTCCGGCCTCCCTTTAATCCCCCCCAACAGCCAATCCGTCAACCCCACCACCTTGGCCCCCACCCCCTTCTCCCAGCACCCACCCACCTGCGCTGTTTCAATCGTGTGACTTAATATCCTCCCTTCCTTGTCAAACTGAAAGATATACAACCCCGAGAACTCCTCTTGTCCTTGTCTCCCCATTTCCCCCTCTTTCTCCGCCCCCACCGTTATGCTCGCCGCCCCCTCTTTTTCCTCTGTCTCCACCGTCCTCCATCTCACTACCAGCTGTTCCGGGATCGCCCCATCCCGATGTGGCGCAAAGCCTAGCGAATCCCTCGTCATCCGTTCAGACAGAATCTCCAGCTGGACGTTCCCAATAAGGGGGAAGCGGTTCCAGGCAATGGGCGATGTCCAGAGGGCTGCCGTGTACGCGACGCGGCCGGAGACAGCGGGGAGGTGCGGGTAGGTTGAGGGGAAGAGGTGGAGGGAGATGTTAGGGGCGAGGATATCTTGGGGGAGGGGCACCTGGAGGAGCGTTGGGAGACGTTCTTGGAGGATGCGGAGGGCTGTAGAGTGAGGAGAGAAGTTAGCAAACATGTCTCTTGGGTCTCTCTTGTTTCTTGTAAGGGTGGAGTGGAGACGAAAACTTACTCTTGCCTAGCTTTACCTTGTTCGGATCGGGCTCTCCTTTGCCCCCAGTCCCCCCCACCACCTTAACCACCTCGCCCCCCGCTGCCTTCAATCTCGCCCTCGCTGAATCTTTCAACAACCTCTCTAACCTCCGCACTCCCTTCTGCTCAAACCCGATATCCCTTTTCCCCTCCGACGGTCCCGCCGTCACCATTGTCCCTGATTTCTTCGTTTCCTCGCCGTCTTTCCCAGTGACGGAACCATCTGTGTTTGTCGGTCCTCTGACATCTTGTTCTTTTGTTGATTCTGGGTCACTCGTGTTTTCTCCGGGCGCTGCCCACACGGCTTGCCCGCTGACAGGCCGGACGGAGGAGGTGTGTAACCTCCACCAAGCGCCGGTGCAGACCCACGATGATCGGATGCCCGTGGCCATTTTTCTGTGCTTGTGTGTGTATATGTATGTGTAGGATTTCTTTTTTTCAATGTCGAGTTGCGTGCAGATGAAATGCAATGAGACGGTAACAGCAGGTATTATTCTGCAGGTGCTCTAACTGCAGCTCTTCCATCAGGTATCGTCGTCTCAAATCGTCTCGATCTTGTTAATGGGATCAGTCGCTCAGAAAATCAAGTGTATGTATATCCGTCAGTCGGCAAGAGATCACAAATCTCTAATTGGGCAAACGTATCAATTAATCCACAGGCATCCCACCAATCAAGTCAATAATTAAACAGCAATTAATCAACAAAATCAACTAGCAGTCTCAGTAATAGATAGAAAGAAAATAAAGATCCATCAATCTTAAAACATCACAAATTCAAACCCCCAGCATTGAGAAAAAAATCATGTGCCTGCATCCATTTTCTATTTCCATTTTCCATTGCACCTCCAAAAATTCCATCACCAACAGGGGTCGAATAAGGCAACAACAACCCAAAGCCTGCCCACTCCTGCCCACTCCTGCCCCGGCATTCCGAAAATGTGGATCCCGATCCTTCCTTCCACTACTTAAACAGGGCGAGCGGCCTGACTTGCAAATGCAACCCCCGGGTCAAACCTTAGTCAGCCGATCGGCACCACACCACCCAACTATGACCTCATCGCTTCGTCTCGGGATCCTGGGACAAAAGTCCGCCACCACCATAATCAACAGATAAATATCACCAGGAAAATCGGGCGTGTTTATTTATTTTTTTGTTTCCGTTGCTTTTTTTTATGCTTTAAAAAAATTAAATACGGTAATAATTACATGTAAAAGTTAACATCTAGATGCATGCTTTTTTTTCGCCTATGAATAAACGCAACAAGACAACAAATAAGAGGCAATTAACACATCAACTCCGCAAAAATAACAAGAAAACCCCGGATCAAGTGCCAACGAAACAATTGCAAAGGGCAAAAACGCAATAGTAGAGACAGAAACAGAAAAAAAAAAAGAAATATCCATCTATCAATCATCGTAACAAAGTGTTATGTAGCCTCAAAAAAAGACATTGCAACCTCAGTAGCTATCCCCTCACCCTTCCTAGATTGATAACCTACCCACAATATGTCATCTAAACAACCTCTTGCTCTTACCCTTGCTCTTGCTCCCCGAGCTCGACCCCGATGTCGACCGCCAGGACTATGGCCGGCCGTTCAGGTGCTGAGACATGTTGATGGGCATATCATCATCGCCATCATGATGCAAAGTAATGGAGTTGAACTCCTCAAATGGATCCGGAGCTTCAGCGCCCGGCGTCGCCGTATCACTTTCCAACGGCACGCTGGTCTTGGGCTTCTTAGCCCCAAGCATGGGTCGGGAGCCGCTAATGTCTACACTCTCACTCTCCTTTACGTTACGGAAATTAATCGTATCCACGCCACGGCCTTGGTTGGGGATGATCGGAGGCTTCATGTGACGAATCAACGCCCACTGCGTAGTGCGGAAGAAGGGATGGACTTTGATGTCACTGGCACCAGCGCGGGCACCAAGACGGCGGTTCTCATCCTTGATCAACAGCTTCCGGATGAGATTCTTGCACATACTGCAAGTAAATACATGTTAGCAGACTGCCACAAAATCTCCGTAACGTGTCGGATAAGAAGTGATATACGTACTTTGAGATCTGAGGCACCCCAGAATGATCTGGGAAAGGAATATCCTCCCGCAGGATATTCGAAAACGTAGCGTTCCGGTTCTTTCCCTTGAATGGCGTCGTACCGTAGAGCATCTCGTAAATCAAGATACCAAGGGTCCACCAGTCCACAGCACTAGTGTGGCCACTCCCCTTGATAACTTCAGGTGCAATGTACTCCTCCGTGCCGACAAATGAATTCGTCCTGAAATTAGCAATGCACGACTTGGTATCAATAGTAGGCAGAGACGTCGTGCTGGTTCCATTCTTGCCGACAATCATGGTAGGTTTGCCGGCACCATCAGATTGTTTCGATAAGTCGAAATCAGACAGCATGATGTGGCCAGACTGATGCAAAAGAATGTCTGCAGATCCGTTAGTCATCAATCCTCGCCGTCATATCTCAAAAAAAGTGCAACTTACTCTCGGGCTTGAGATCACGGTAGATGAAACCCATCAGGTGGAGATACTCCAAAGCCGCCGTCACTTCAGCGGCATAGAACCGCGCATCATCCTCGGAAATGCACTTGCCGGGCCTCGTCTGGAGAGCACGGAAGAACTCACCACCCATGCAGTATTCCATACACAGGTAGAGGTAATCCTCAGACTGGAACGAGTGGTACAAAGTAACAATGAACGGATGGTTACTTGTCGCAAGGATTTCCTGTTCGGCAAGAGCACGCTTAATCTTGTTACGTTTGATCATTTCCTTCTTGCTTAACACTTTCATGGCGTACAGACGGTTGCTCTTCTTCTCTCGCACCAGATACACCTTACCAACGTCACCCTTGCCAATCAACTTGATTTTGTCAAAACTTTGCGGGCCGACCTCGACGTCACGGACCTTGATCGAATTTGAGCTATAAGTCCGTCTGAAGCCCGCAGCCGTCAGTCTCGGAGGAGCCGGGAGGAGGGCACCAAGTTCGTCGGTGTCTGGAGGAACAAGACCAGCCGAATGAGGTGGAGCAGCTCCAGCATTCGCGGCCTCGGCATCTGGGAACCCAACCATGTTGCCGTCATGTACTAAAGGATCCTTGCCCATCTCTGCCGTGGATGGTCTGTCGGCGCCATTTTTATTGACCATACCATGAGCATTCGGAGCGCTGGCTACCCGGCGCAGTTTTCGGGCCAGCTCTTCTTTGTTCGCAGCGGTTGCGGTATCGACGGCGGCGTCGGCGCCATCGGGTCCAACAATCTTGAGCTCAGGAGTATCGGGCGGGCTGGGCGGAACGGAGCCCTCGTTATGGTGTCGCAAACCAGGCTGGCCCTGGTGGGCGAAATATGGGTTGGCGTGCGCAGTCGGGCTCATGCTCTCATCGAGGGGATTTCCCTCGCTAGCAACCGTATGTGAGCGCAAGCGGCCCATGGTGAAGAACTTGGTGTGTCTGAAGGTGGACTTCGAGGAGGGTGACGATGACAGAGTCGGGACTTCGTGATGATGTATGCTTTTCTCGTTGGGCGACGAGTTGGCGTTGTGGCTTATCCGGAAAAAATTGCGGATCTTTGGCAGCGGGCCATTGCCGCTGCTGGTAGGTTTTGTCGAGGGCATCGTGACCGATCTGGTAATAAGACGAGAAAGCGGGTGTAGATGAATACGGGGTATCAAGAATGAAAATGCTCAGATCGGCTGAAGGCCATGGATGGATGCGGTTGTTGAGACAAACGGGTTGGCAGGTCAATTGTCAGAGTACCGGAAGAAGCGGACACAGTATGTATCTATGGATGTACTATTCAGATACAATGAGGGATTGACGGCTAGTCGTTTTTTTTCGTTGCAAGAACCTGTGAGACGAAGGCGTAAAAGAGGTGAAGAAGACGAGAGTAGTACAGACAGACTTGGCGCTAAAAGGATACAAATGGGGCGGAATCGAGTCAAGGAAAAGAGGTGGGGAGGAAAGTGAAGATATCAGCGGCTGATCGATTTCCATGCGTTGGGGTGGCGCATTCACGATGATGTGGAGGAGGGAGAGTTGAAGGACAGAAGAGACAGGGAAGTCTGAATCTGGCCGCTGGTGTGAGCTTTTGGGAGGGACGACGTTATAGTGGCTGTAGTAGCAAAACAGCGGACTCTGCTTGTCTGGGACCGGGGTATCGAATGGGGTCAGTGAGCTAAGTGCGATGGTGGATCTAAAATGGAGAATGCAATGCGAGAGAATTTCCTTGTCGGGCGCTGAATTGATTACTGAAGTGGGAATTCAGAGAGTGTGAGAGTTCGTTTGCTCGGTCTATCGGTTGGTTGGTCGTTTGTACAAGAAGAGATTTTCCTTTTTTTTTCAGATCACAATAGTCATTATGGATTGATTAATCACAACTGGAAACAGGACGGGCACAAGGCTGGCAGCAATGAAAAAAAAAAAAAAATGATTGATTTTTGACTGGGCTTGTCGGCGACAGCGGGTGTAAATGAACGATCGATGGCGGTCCAGATTCGCAGTCGCAGGAACAAATGACTGTTTCGAGAAAAAAAAATGATGCAAAGCAATGATTCTGGACAGGGACGATTACAGATGCGGGTATGCTGTTCGAGGCGAACGATCGGCAGCGGCAGTCAGATCATTTTTTGCGGCGGCGGCGGCGGCGGCAAGCAGCAACGGCAGCGACGGTTTGATTTGTAGATTTCTTCGTGTCAAAATAGTGGTTTCGTTACGTGACACCAGCAAGTCAAGATCCTCTTAGACATGGATTTTCCGTTTGACGTATAAGGTTTCAATGAATATAATATAGACAATGAATCTTCAACCAAATAAAAGAAAAAAAAAATCTCAATTTTCCCACTTGGGTAGAAGGTTACAGATATCAGGTGTTACGAGAAAGTAATTCCCGGGGGGAAGGTGCTTACAATAGCCGACAATTACGCAGACTGAAGGAAGGAGCATTATCTCAATATCACGAGATTTCAATTTCGACTACCGCCATGTTTTTCGGGCTACATCGATATTGATCGTGTTCATCTGGATAAATTAGCCATCACGAACAGTTTACTTTCTGCCAGTTCTAGATTATCAGAATTGTCAACCTCGTACTAAACAAGTTCAGTCCATCTTGTTTGACTTAGTTGATCTTAGTGGGCTGAGTGCCCCATTCTGCTCCCATGACTGCGCCCACTTCCTGATATTGATACTAAATCAGGTATTATTAAATATATTGCTGAATATGCATACTTACACACATCCAACTTTGCCATTTGAATTCGATTCTGCTAGCCTCATATCGCCTGATCTATCCTGTTTAGGATATACTAGTGGTTGAACCATGGCATCTCTCCCTTTGTAATCAAGCTCTGCATTGTCTGATTATCTATACAAAATTTCAAATTTGGTGTGACATGTCGTCTTTGTCGCCGCAGCCAGCAGTAACACGTGGGTCGGGATCCCGGATTTCCTAACCCTAACCCATACCAACAAACAACTTTGTGCTTGGATTGTATCTTCAGACTAAATGTTTCAATGTAAATTGTTAACTCCAAATTTCGAAACCTTACATTTGGTATCTTTCATGAACATGTCATTGCGGTCTCAAAGTGCTTCAATTGGCCAACAATGATCATTTCGCCCCTGTTGAAATACTGACCCCATGCTCTCATCTGACTGCTACCTCGGTGCCCTGTACCCAAAAATACTAATGTATCAATCTCGGGTGTTTCCCAAGTTCCACTCGTCAACGCTGCCAAGTTTTGCATAGAAACACGAGCTAGTCTTGAATCTTGAAGACTTTTGATACCCCCCAGACATTCTGAGATATCAACCCACTATATACATTTGAAAGTGATCGTCCTGGATTCCCGCTTCACCGTAGAGAAAAGATCGTATCATCGGAGCGTCAAGACAGGGCTCTCTGTTGCATATATACGTCAGTCGAATGCATTGTTGTTGTAAAATGGTGTGGGCTTGGCTCGCCCTCCTTGAACCTTTCTTTGCTTAACCTTGCTAAGGTCAAACAACAGGGCTATGGGGGCAAGATTTCCTTGTATGATTCATTCTTGGACATCTGTCGGCCGAGCGATTAACTTTTCTACACTTGCATATAAATCGAGAAATCAAATCGTTGTTCACTGGCCACCGTCTACCACGCAAACACTAACTCCAAATCATCTTCCTTCCTGATTCTGCCCTTGCATAATCCAAAGCCAACATCATATGCACTACAACCTCTCTTTCCAAACAAGCTTCCCTATTAACAAAAAAAAAAAAAGATCGTACCATTGACATTAGCGGCAGTGTCCCTCATCATCTTCTTTCTCTCTGCAGCTCTTCATTCCCTCCGTTAAATCACCAACAATGCAATTTTAACTCTCCCATCTCGATGGCTCAATCGCCATCTTTTCTCCTCTTCCCTCTTAAACAGCCGGCCATTTTGCAGTGCAAGCCGAGTGGGGCGCAGTCAGGCCTTCGCTCGGGTTTGGGCCAAGCAAGGCCTCCATTGTATCCGGTGCTATACCCACAAAGAGAGAGAGACAGATAAATTTCCCAATCAACCATTGCGCTACGCATATAGTATAGAAGAAAAAGAAAAAAAAACTCGGGCTTCAAAAAACATCTGGAGTCAATCCGGAGTGGTCCCAATTCGTCAGTCTCGTGATCGGATTCCTGGATGTTGATTATCAGGATGTTAAGGGAATGTTACATATTATTAAAAATCAATCACGGCGGAGCCGCTGACCCTAAATAACCCTATACGTAGTCCATAACAATATTTTGGTTGGTTGGTTGAACTTTGCAATAGAATAGTCAACATGAAGGCAACTGTCAATAAAGATTATTTAGCTCGTTCGTCACCTGTATACACACACTCATACTGTAGCCCCAACAACACTATTAACGCATTACTAACCCAAAGTTCCTAACGTTTCTCTTCATTCATTGGCCAGTCCGCCACCCCTCACATCACCATACCTTCCTAATACAGTGAAACCCACTCAACTTTCCCAAGGAACCAAAAATGGATGGTCCAGCCCGTCAATGCAAACCCTTAAATCCGACTCGAACAACGCAACGAACATTCACCTCACTCATCCTTCCCGTCTTTCCCCATAAACTACCATCAAATTCACTCTTCGCATCACAGTCACAAAAGAAACTACGGGGACAAAGTGGACCCCAATGGATTCCCAGACCCTCCGCTTGGTGGAGAACCCCATCAAGCCCGCTCCTCATCGAAGCAAATAAATAAACAACTTGGCCCAAAAAATCCCATCCCATCCCATCCCATCCCACCCCACATCTTCATCGGCCCGTTCTTCCTTCCTCCTCCTTGTCTCTGGTTATTTACCCCGTATTTCTATTTATGTAATATAGTCAAACCTCGTGTCACCCGCCATCCCCGGACACACGGAAGACCAGATGAATGGGAGAACCGGGATGGTGACATGGGTATTTTGCATGTGTTACGCAATGGGGTTTGAATTCTGATTGTGTTGATATGTAAGGTCGATAGTGGACAGGGAGGACGTTACGTCACGGGAGAATGTGGACACGGAATGGCTTGCTTGGCCAGTGCAGGACGAAAATGCAGAGATGCGAGTCACCATTTGTACATATATATATATATGTACATGCTGATCGGCAATTGCACTCTTACGTCACTATGCTTCTACTGTGGAGTTTACAGTGGCTATTTACTTTACTGACTGCTTTCTTTGAGCCAAAGTATCATAATATAACATTTATGCAAGTCTGTAGGCTCTAGACAAACCGGCAAATCAACACTAACGTATCAAATATTTGATCCCAACGCATCCTCCATCCTCTCATCCTCGTAATCCCCGGATTCCTCTTCATCCTCCGTTACCAGCTCATTCTGAATCTGTATCCACAACTTCTTAAGCCGACTCTTCCGCGCCTTCATGGACGCCTCCGACTCAACCTGTTGCCCCCGGATATCCGGCGTAATCTGCACTCCGTTCTCATCAAAAAGATAATCCGGCAACGGCGCATTCTCGTCCAATATTCTCGGCCCCGGGTTATCAGGATCATGCTGTGGCCCGTCGCCCATGTGCCATGAATACGGCACCATGTGGTCTTCCTCAATGTGCTCCCTCAGTGTTTCCACCGAGGTAAACTTGCACCCGTTGGGTATCGTCACGGGATTCGCGGTGTCCGACGTAGCCGCCAGGCCACAGCATGTCCCCCAGTAACACCAATGCATACTGTCCACAGGAGCCGTGGCCTTCCGTTCCCGTAGTTCCTTTTCAGCCTTGCGTACATGTACTATCTCGACATGTTTTCGCAACGTCGCCATATTAAACAACTTGGCCGGACATCTATGCCACTCGCACGCAAATTCCATGTACTTTGGCCGTAGTTCCCGAAACAAATGCCACAACCGGGCCCTTCCTCTCGGTTTCCCCCGACTCCGTATAGCAGTGTTGTTCCGCTTCTTTGGTGGCTTCCGGGATTTTTGTGGCTCAAAATCTTTCCATGGATTCTCATAGTAATCTGCCGGTGCATCTTGCCGTGCTGCTCGCACCGGACCTCTTGCGCGGCCTCGTGGCCTTGGTGGTGATTGTGCTGGTGTGTCTGTCGGGGTGATAGTGTCCCACTCCGAGACTGGCCGGGTAATCCTGCCTGTGATCTTCCCCCTCGGCCTTCTACGGCCTCGTTTTGCAGATGGTATTGGTACCGGCTTGTCTAGCATAGAGTAATCCTGAAATTGCTGATAGTACTCCCGGGAAGCCATTGGTATGCTAACCACAGTTTCCGGTTTTGCTTTTACAGACGTAACCTTTGGCTTGCTCTTTGGGGAGTGGGATGTCAGAGTAGCCAATGCCGGCGGTGATATCACTCGCCGTTTGCTTGGCCGCTCCGCCAGCTCATCTTCTTGTAGTGTATCCTCATCCATATTCTCAGACAAATCTATGTATCCCTTCCTTATGACCTGCGGTGTACCCGCAGGTATCACAGATTTCCTGTCTATTGGTAACGCACCATAAGATCGCCGCGGTGTCTTTGGCTTGACCAAGTCCGAGGTAACAATTGGCAGATCTTCCGAACCTGCCCTTGCCGCAGCAGGTGATTTTACAGAAGATCGTATTGGGGTCGATCCCCAAGACAAGGTCGTCTGCTTCATTTTGGGGTTTGGAGTGTCGAAAGGATGTGGCCTACGGGCTACGGAGCTGGACGGTTGTGATATTGGAGGTATTACAACTAGGTGTGTGTGTTGCGCTTATGTGTATATCGTCTGTAAACAAAGGAAAGGAAAAAGAATACCTCACAAAATCACCCTGTCCAAGTACTGCTGCCCAGAAGACAAAAAAATCCAGCGATACTTGCTGTCACAATGAGATTAGATACCCCCCCTCCAATCAAAATATCACAGCCTCGTCTATTATTCTGGCCATTCAAGGAGCATCAATTGAGTGATACACAGCGTCTCAAAAATGGGTTGGTCTTACGAGCCGTTAGGTCACTCTTGTCACTTGCCAAAAACTGGCAAAATATCTGACTTGTGGGCTCGGGATCTCCTGCGACGCGGAATCTTAGCGATTGTGATGAGACGAGGTTTGTAGGGGGCCTGCAAGTGTTGAAGATGGTGGAAAACTCGAAAAGTCTTGATAATGATGTATAAAACAGACACAAGAAGATAAACAATTGATTTCCAAGAACCCAGAATAAGATCAATTCACTTCCAGAATGACGTCGTAAGTGTTGTTTGCTGCCGTTGTCGTCGTTCGTCGCGCACCAGGTTGCGCTTGCGTCGACGGAAAGGTCATGTGCAAACCCACGCGTTAAGTATATTAACCCTAATCCATGGTCCGAACTGCATCGGATAGAAAAAATGGCAACAAGATCCTGTCTCTTTGGGGACGATGACCATGACTTACATACTCCAGCGTTTTGTTTTCGGTAATAATCCTGAAACTGTTTTGTTGACTTCACATTTGCTTAAATATCATAGGAAATGGTTCGAAATATTTAGTTTCTTGGAAATCCAAACGGCTATTCAGTCGAATATTCTAGGCCGCCAACGAGTCCCCGCAACTTTCGACCCGACGGCGGGATTCCGTTTCTGCTAATCAGATTGTGGAGTTATCCGGGCTAACAGTCTCGGATTTCCACCACTAGGCGTTGGAACCTAGATGATACTCTATGAATAATCATGCCGAATGATGCAATACTGTCACTGGTTGGAGTAGATTTGCGAGCTCAGCGGCCCGTAGCACGTTGTGCATGACGACGGGAAGCTGACAAATGAGACCATAGCTGTGCCCTATATAATCCCCCATGATTCTGACCACAGTAACTTAGCATTTTGTTCGTAATATCATCAGACTATCATACATCTACTCGTCACATATTAACCTGTATAGTTTAATTATAACCAGTTTACCAACACCATGTCTGCCGCCAAGTCTTTTTACGTTGTCATCGCCGGCGCTGGCGGTGGTCTCGGTACGAACCATTCTAACCCTTCTCCATACCTTAACCAACACTAACACGAAAACTCCATCCCACAGGCCGGGCCCTTGCCCTCCGTTTCTCCAAGCAGTACTCTGTCGCGGTCCTCGCCCGCACTGAAGACAGTTACAACGCCACCGTCAAAGAAATCATCAAATCCGGCGGCCATGCCATTGGCGTCAAAGCCGACGTGACCTCCCCTTCCTCCCTCAAATCAGCCTTTGACACCATCAGCTCCTCCCTCCCCAACCAGCGGCTCGCCACCGCCATCTTTAACCCCTCCGGCGGCTTTTCCCGCAAACCATTCCTCGAGACGTCCGCCCAGGAGTACATTACGTCATTTGACGTGCAGGCTAAAGGTCTCTTCAATTTTGCCCACGCCACCCTCCCTCTTCTGCTCCTGTCCGCCGGCAAGGGCCAGTCGCCGCACCCGCCGTCCCTGCTGGTGACCGGGGCCACGGCTTCTCTTCGCGGCTCTGCTAACTTCTCGGCGTTTGCTTCTGGCAAGTTTGCCCAGAGAGCCCTGACGCAGAGCTTGGCCCGCGAGTTCGGTCCTCAGGGCGTCCACGTCAGCTACCTGATTGTCGACGGAGTAATCTCCGGGCCGCGCACCGAGGGCTTTACCGCCAACGATGGCGTCGAAGAGGGCAAGATTGACCCCACAGCCATTGCGGAGGCTTTCTGGGATCTTCACGTGCAGCCCCGGTCGGCCTTTACCCATGAGCTGGACATTCGTCCGTATGTGGAGAAGTTCTAAGTATTAGATATTATGATAAGATAGCGCATGATTATGTAGTAATTACAAGATTCTTCAATTGAAGCGATGGAACTGAAATTTATAGTGACATGACAAATAACCTGAAAATGCAAACAAGACACCCCATTCTTTCCAGAGGGCAGCCTAGAGTCCCCCGTTGTCAAAAACATAGAAAAAAAGAAAAACCGACCAAAACACCGGGGAATCATCACGCCGACCGCCATGCTGACTACACAAAGGTATAGTTCATGGACTTTGTGGTCCTTTTTCAATAACCCGCCAACAACTTCTGCAGTTGACGACACTTATGTGAGTGTCCATCAACCGCTCAGGAGTGTGCCGACACAAGGGGACAATAGGCATGCTGCCCCAAAGTCTCCCGAGGATCCAAATTCATGCCGCACGAAGCAAATATAGACACAAACTCAGATCCACCCACACTCCCAAACCCCCCTTCTCCGTCACCCATGTTATCCTGAGACAAAAGATTTATTTGTCATCAACTTTGGCCGCCTCATCTGCATCACCAGTGGCACCGGGGAAGTCAACAGCCGCTTCGCCAACCTTGATCTGCTCAATGGTGTACCCAGCCGCCAACGCCAATCTCTCTGCCTCCTTCTTCTCCCGCGATCTCTCCGTCTCCTTTCGTAACTTCTCCAAGTTCCACGCATCATCGTCGTCTTCCTCCTCTTCATTCTCCACACGCCAGCCGCCAGCCTCGAACAGCGAACGACCAGTGGCCTCCTTGGCCTTCTTGGCCTGCTCCTCGGCAGTCTTCTTGTCCAGACGCTCCTTCTTCCACTTGGCGAAAGTCTCGGGAGTGACGGGGGTGAGAGTACCAGTGAGCTTGTGACGTTCGGACTCGAGGAACTCTTCCAGAGTAAATGTTCTCCGGGGGTCCTTGTCAGCAAGAGCCTTCTCAGCAGCACGCTGCTCCTTGGTCTTCAGGACAAATCTATAAATAGAACAGTTAGTAGATTGATATTACTGTAAAAGTCATTCGTAGGAAATACTAACCCTGGAGGAAGCGCGTGCTTATACATGCAGGCATCGCCATTATTTGGACAAATCCAGAACCAGCCGTATTTGCCATCCTCGATAGCCTGAATAAAGTACTTGCACACCTTGTCCGTAGTTGTCCGCTGATTACCCTTCTTGGACAAAACGACGGATCTCAGCTTCTCTTCATCCCAATCAGCCGAAGTCTCAGCCTTCTTCTTCTCATCCTCCTCCGCCCGTGTATCCGTGTACAAACTCCGCTTTTCAACCTTGCGCTCCAGCGACAAGTCGTGCGCAAACTTGCACTTCTTTCCCTTTTCACAGTTCTCTTTCTTGAAGAAGATGCACAGCACCGTCTTGGGATCGACGCCAAACGGCACTTTCTGAATCTGCGCCGGCTTAGCCAGCAGTGCCTCGGTCTCCAGTCTGGCGGCCTCGGCAGCTTTCTTTTCTCTCTCGCGAGCAGCCTTCTCGGCTACTTTTCTCTTCTCATCGGCGGTACCTCCCTTCTGGCTGGCGTTGATTTGGGCGATTTGTCTTTGCGCTGCGCCACCCTTCTTGTTCTTCATACCAAAGGTCTTGTCAACGACGGGCTTGTTCTTGGTCGCGGGCTTCGCATCCTTTTTTCCCTTGGGAGCCATGTTGGGTGGTGTTTGTCGTCAGATTTTGGCGGTACGTAGTGTAGAAGGTCGTCGTCTTTGACTTGGGTGTAAGTGCGGACTGGGATAAAGTGGGTGCAGTCAAATTCAACAAAATCGGCAAAAACGGAAGTTGGAAAGTGTCAAAATATCGTTGTACCCGTTGCATTAATAGTAAATGGCCGTGATAGTTATCACCTGGTTGTCACCTTCGTCGGTGATCGTGACGCTGCTTGACCCGCTTGACTAGTGAAATTGCAGATTTTTTTTCTAGGCCAAAGGCCACTATGAAGTTAAAGTCTTCACTGCTGGAAGTTGTTTTCTCACAATTTCCATGCCTCCAAGCGAATCCTCTTATGGTGGGGGACGTTGGTCAAAAAAATGCCGTCATAGATTGGACTGGGGTCACGTGAAAAACTAGTTCATTGTAGTGGCAGTTGCCAGCAGTTGTAAAAAAAAAAGAGCTACGTCAGCCGCATACCAATCTGGCTGGCGCAGTTGCAACAGCTTGGAATTGCGACGCAAGTGTCCATCTGTCCAGTTCAACCTCTAGTTCATGACATTGCGGCCCTGATCACCACAATTCTTTTTTCTTCATAGATCTAACTTCTTTGTAAGTCAGGTCTAACCAAACTTAACACTCCAAGTATCACCCTCCAAAACCTTTCTCCTGACTTTTGCCAATTGTGCTCTCTAGTTGGCGATCTACCTCCCCTACAAACCCTTACATCGACCGGTTGCAATACCGAATTCTTTGTACAATTAAGCACAATGATCTCCGATGATGATCTGTACATGCTGGCCGTCTTCCTGGGCTGCTTTGCTATGATCTTGATTGTTCTATACCATTTCATCGAGGTGAACTCACAGAAGAACGCTATCAAGGCTTTCAAGAAGAACTAAGAAGTTCCACCCGGCCGACATCCCAATGATTGCAGCGCACACATAAACTGTACTACGGCCATTTTCCCGTTCGGCAACGTTGGTTGTCTCATCGCGACTAGTCGATGTTATGCCACATTATCATTGGGATACCATCGACCCACCGACATCCAATCTCTTCGAAAACAATTATGTTAGATATACCCTGATACTTTTCCAGAAGATACCCAGTAGCAGCCAGCACTGAATTCGATGGACTGCCGCAAAAGCGCTGGTAGCTTTTCTCATCGAACCGTCTGTCGTCAAATGTCGATCGCAAGTATTCCCGCTCTAAGCGACCCAACTTTCGAGAGACCTCACAATAATAACAACTTGTTCCGGTCTCCAAAGTCAATTTTCCAACGAATAAATCATGTGTGAATGCATGCGTCCGGTAGCGAGAATCTGCATAATGTTTGAGTGACGTTTAATCTCACAGGATGGCAATTGAAATCATTGTCCAATGCTTGTCATGCATGTTCAATTCTTGCTAATCACGTGCCAACGCGTCCTGGAGCACAATAGAACGGGATGTTAACTGTGAGCACTCCTGTCCTGTCGTCAGATTTAGTTTGTCAACAAGCAGTGGGCATCAATGCAGCTTAATAGGCTATCAATGATAACAGCTTCAGAAGGAAGAGTCATGCTGCACTAACAGAAACAGTAAGAATTTATGTGTAGCGCTGTTAGTGGCCCCCGCGCCAATTAATATGTGTGCTGCAGCTGGCTGGCGCGCCTGACCCCCCCTTGCACTTTGGCAGGCGTCCTTTTCTTATTCTCGCACAGCTGGTCATCCGCGTTATCTTCTCTTTCATTTTCATTTTTTCCATCACCATCGCCAAACTCCCCAAACCATCAAACAACCCACCATCACCCCACTGTCTTGCGCCTCACCCACCCCATACTTTTCACTCTCTGCGCCTTTTCACTTTTTTTCTTTTTCTTTTTCTTTTCCTTTTCTCAATAATTCACTCCATTTTTTTTATCACGAATTTTCTCGTTCGCGCCGCTTCTTCAAACCTTAACAACTTCTACTCTTTACACTTTTCAAAATGTCTGCCATTCTTGACCAGTCCCTGGACGAGATCGTCTCGGCCAACAAGAAGAACAACCAGCGCAACCGCCGTGCCTCTCACCGCTCTGCTGGTGCCGCCAATAAGGCTCCTGCTGGTGGTATCCAGAAGAACTCCAAGCCCGCCAAGCAGCAACCTCAGCAGCAGCAACAGCAGAAGACCAAGGGCAAAGCCCAGCAGCAGCAGAAGGCTACTAAGGCTGCTTCCAAGTCTGACAGCAAAGTCATTGTGCGCAATCTGGTATGTTTAACTTTTCGTGTTTGAATCTGCTTCTGTCCATTTGCTAACAAATTCAAAAGCCCAAGGACGTTTCTGAGCAGCAGATCAAGGTATGTTTCCGGTGATGCCTCCGGGCTCGCGGGCATTTTGACTGCTCTTTTTTTTTTTGCATCTGCTCTTTCTATCGAAGACGTACGGACGAAGCCCCCTTCTAAAGTTCATGAAGGTCGCCTTCTTTAAATCGCTTACTAGCTATCGTGGTGATCTGCCTGAAAATGGTGTGATCTTTAGAACATCTGCTACCAGCCTGGTTACATCATTTACAATGAAACATTGTGTTCATTAGTCTCACTGCGATATTGCCTGGTCAGCATTCGCTATGTAGAAGAGACTCGCCATTGTGCGAGAAGCAGATCAATGACCGGCTGTGCGATGGCGTAATACCTTCCGGTACATGAGAATATCAAGTTCTTGTCGAGACTCTAGACGAGCCGACATTAAGTCAGACCTTTGGCTTGAAGCACTATGAGTCGCAGCGCATAGCTCAAATCTTTGTAGCAACATGTAGTTTCCACTTGACGGCTTAGGAGCTGGTAGGCCTTTGTGCCTAGATACCGGATAGCATTTTTATTCACATGCGATCAAACACCACTGGGTGGGTGTTTCCGGTATCCTCCCAATAAAACCTTGGTGATGGCGGGTTTCGTGGGACCACTTGCATTTTATTTTAGTCCCATATTATCTGAGTTGTTGCTGTGGCTCTCGGTGCCTCAATACGGAATCTAGGGCGCAAACCGGTGCTCGCGCAACATTCGAGATCAGCAAACGAACTTTACGACCGATGTCCAACTACGAATACGATAATGAGACAGAATCATGGAGATTTTGTGACCACCAATTCTCTTCGTTATACTAATTCATTGTGTAGGAGTACTTCAACCAGACTGTTGGCCCCATCAAACAGGTCATCATCGCCTACGGCCCCAACTCCCAGAGCCGCGGTATTGCCGAGGTCATCTTCTCTCGGGCTGATGGCGCCACCAAGGCCGTTTCTCTGAATGGCCTTCTCGTCGATGGCCGTCCCATCAAAATTGAGATTGTTGTCTCATCTGACCAGGCCGCCCAAGTTCTCCCTGCCCCCAAGTCTCTGGCTGATCGTGCCACTCTTCCCAAGAACCTGAAGAACCAGCCTAAGTCTGCAGCCAACGAGAAAAAGCAGGAGAAGAAGACAAAGGGCAACAACCAGCCTGCTCAGAACAACCAAAAGAATAACCAGTCCGGTTCTAAGAAGCAGTCTCGTCGCCGTAACAGTCGTCCCGCCAAGAAGACTGCTGAGGAGCTTGACGCTGAGATGGCTGAGTACTACAACTCGGTCCCTGCCGCTGCTGCTTCGGCCGCGGCTGCCCCCGAGGCTGCTGCTGCTGCTGCCAGTACTGACGTCGCCATGGACGACAACATCATGTAATATGGTGTCGGGGCTCTATTTTAACATTTACGTCTCTCATTGTCACATGATCTCCTCTCAGCTCACGCTCTTTTTATGTCTTGCGGCTGGCCTGCTCCCAATGTTCCTCTTTGGGAGGAGACTATCTTGTGCTTTTTTTTTTTTAATTCTTGTTGTGTTGTGTTTTGTGCGCATCTATTATATTTTGCTTCTTTCGCTCGTTGGCTCATACGCCCTTCATTGTTTACACTGAAAAACATTTCTAGACGGAAGAAAGTTGATGGCCTTACTCTGTTTCGGAGAAAGGTGGATTTCGCTTTTTTGATTATTATTGATTTGGCATTTGGGTTTTATTGGTTCGTTTGGTATGGATAGTATTTTTTTTTTCTTATCTTTGAAAATGAGAAAGTCTTTGGTTGAAAGTTTTTGAGTATTTTTGTTACAATTTTGAAGTTCGTGTTAGTACCAGCAATTTTAATGTCATGTGGTCACCATCCAGTTCATCAAGTAAAGAATGCCAATTCATTGTATCGTTCTTGATTTCATGATTCTTGTCATTAACCTGTAATCACGTCATTCCCTATCACTTTAAATCTTACTTTGACTCCGCAGCAGCAGCACCCTCCGAAACAACCTCCTCATCGGCCTCTTCTTCACCCTCAAGCGCGGGCATATCATCATCATCACTGCCCTCATCATCATCGTCAGCCTCGGGGGCACCGCCCAGCTTCGAGAAGTCGATGCCGCCAAAGTCACCACCTATAAAAAAGCTCATGTTAGTACTCATGCTATCCGTCATTGTTACCGGGAACAATTCAAAAAAAACTTACCCATCCCGGGCATCCCGCCCATACCGCCAAACTGCGAAAAGTCATCCTCAGCCGCCTCATTCTGTTCATCCTCGTCCACCCACCTATCGAAATCCGTCTTCAAAAAGTGCATCTTGACCTTACTCTCGAGCAACCGCGGCCAATACTCTTCCTTGAGCTCCTTCTTGCGCAGCTTCAGCTCAATATTCTTGGCCGTGTGGTTGACCTTAGAGTTATCCGGGTCGATGTCGGCGTAGAGGGGCAGGGTGACGGTGTAGTCTTTCTTTTGGGTGGCGCTGGTGCCGCTAAAGGTGATGGTGCGAGGTTGCAGGTCGAGTTTGTAGGTGTTGGGGGCGATGTCGGGGACGGATATGGTGAGGTAGATGCAGTTTTTTTCGGGGTCGGTGGTGCTGGAGCGCTGGGCCCAGAGGACTAGAGTGGGAGGTGTTAACGTGGGGTGTTCGGGGAGATGGGGGGCAGTGTGGAGATTGAAGTTCATGTTATGGAGTTGTTAGGTCATGAGGTGTATGTGGCTTACCTTCAGGAGTCAAAGACATATTGATGGTTGTTATTGGGATTGTTGTTATAGTAGTAGTAGCTGTTGTGGTTGGTCACAAAAACGAAAATCTGGAGAGAAAGAGTGTAAGTAACTCTGTGTCCGTCGGAAAAACGCAGCTAGCTGGTGACGATGCGGGGTGCTGTGATTAGAGCGGCGTTGTCCTGGAGCTTTTCTAACTAACCGCGACCGGGGTAATTGATGTACCTTACGTTTTTAGTCAAAGAATCACCTTTTAGAAAAGCGTGCTTTAAGCTTTACAAAATTGTAGAAGAAAATGGGTATCACGAGTGCAGGAAAAACAAATCCAAAGTAGTCTAGGTAATGGGCAGGAGAAAGAACCGTCTCTATATACCATGATTCGTATTAAAGCCTTTTCCTTTTACAAGCCGCCTGTTCATGGCGCGTTTTTTTTTTTCCTTTTTCGCCTGTGGCCCGCTTGCTGACAACGGATAGAAGCTGCGAGAAGCGGCTGGCCTGGGCAACAAAGCCAGCAACAGCAGGGCTGAGCAACTTACAGCTGTAGTTTTTGGAGTTGGAGTTGGGTGGAAGGTACCTGGGAGTTCTAGGAGAATGCTATGGAAGGTCAAGGTACCCTAAAGATTGGTTGGTTGTTCCTGGCTTTTGGAGAGACCCACTAAGTGGTACAGAAGCGTTGTGGAGACGGGTTCCGGTGGTGGGGGAGAAGGAAAACCCAGGATTGTAGGAATGAGTGTGAAGTTACAGATGAGTGAGTTTGTTCGATTGATTGTTATTGCGGGACCAGGAATTATTTGGAGAACTCATCATGAATTCATCATGAACGACATGAGGGTTACATGTGTTTAGGGTCAGTGATCGGGAAGGGTTGAATATAATCTAGGGTTCAAAACCCTGGGGTTATTCGTCTTTAGGTCCCGGTGACGATATCGAGATAATCCATCATTACCCCTCCTGTCGCAACACCCGGGCCTTCCGTCTGTAACGACGTCACGATAGCACATTACCATTGGCACATGTGCAAATAGCATCTAGTTATCCTCTTCAATTGATACCCATATCGCGACCATCTGGCGATCGTCTACTACAAGGCTGTGCCTAATACAAAACTGCACTTGGCGATTTCATTTCAGAGACGACATTCCGAAACTTACAGTATCACGTATCTATATATAATCGCAACTCCTCACGGCCGTCACTATGGACTATGTCAAATCTTTCTTTGTCGCTCCCGACCCCAACGAACAGGTCCGTCCCCCCATTGTCACTTCACCAACTGCCCCACTAACCTTTTCCCTCCCCCCAGTTCCGCAAAATGTCTCTCTCCCTCCGCTCCCAGATCCGCACCCTCGACCGCACCCTCCAATCCACTCGCCAAGCCGAAGCCAAAGCCAAACTTCTCATCTACCAAGCCGAAAAACGCGCTGCCCGCGACCCCACTCGCGCCGCCCAGGCCTACTCGGAAATGCGTTCCATGGCCTCCGAAGTCATCCGCATCCGCCGCTCGGCCGCCCGCACAACGACGATCAAGGCCCAGGTCAACTCGACGCTGCTGAAAGTGCAGGAAGCCCAGGCGATGCGCAAGGTGACGAACGGGATGCAGGTGGGGGCGCGGGTGATGAGGCAGATGGCGGTGCTGAGTCGGCTACCGGAGACGCAGGTAGAGGCGATGAGGTTTATAGCGGAGTTAGAAAAGAGTGGGGTGGGGCAGGAGATGGTGGATGAGATTATGGACGATGTGTTTGAGGGGGGGTTGGGCGAGGAGGAAGAAGAAAAGGCGATTGGGGAGGGGGAGGTGGATCAGGTGTTGGCGGAGGTGTTGAAGGGAACGAAGGGGGCGGCGGTGGTGGCGGCGGGGACGACGACGACGACGACGGATATGTTACCGGCGGCACCAGTGAAGGCGGTGGAAGAGGAGGAGGAGGAGGAGGAGGATGTGGAGGCGAGTGCGGCGATGATGAATCAGATGAGGGATCGGTTGGAGGCTTTGCGGGGGTAATGGTGCGGTGGTGGATGTATATGGTTTCTTGTTGTCGCTGTCGGATAATTGGGCGTTGGGGTTTGATTTATTTGCTGGGTTACGAGTGAGTTTGTAGCTCTCACATGCACGATGGTGTCTTTTAGTCGACACTGATGAATCTTTACGCTATTCTCTTTCTGGTAATTTTCTTATTCCACTATAGCTTCTTGGCGATTTCTTTTGCTAGGTTTATATTTTGGGCTAGTTTGTTGACTGTAGAGTTCCCGTCAACGGGTTCTCAAAACCGTCCCTTCTCCCATCAAAAGTGGGTCCACCGGTACCACCTACCCACCACCTTTCCTCACCTCCCCATTACAACCCTGACTCCATCATTGTGCTCAACTTCAACTGTTCCTTGTCCTCTATATGTATCTACAGATCCCAGATCAATACCGCTTCCAAGAATCTACAACCGATATCCAATGTTCTAATGCACACACCCTTGTCTCCATCTCACCGACCCTTTCCTTAACACTGATACTGATATCGATGCTTAAAGCCATGCCAAGCCCGTGACCTTATCTGACCCCAGCTAGTCGACTGTCCAGCTAAATAAAATGTATGTATGGATAACCTGGTTAATTGTTAGCTGGCAGATGATGGGTGATCAACCCAAGTGTTGGCGATGCGCGGGGAGAGGTTGTTGAACACGTCAGTGGGGAGGGGGTCCCGTTGTCATTGCGGTTGGAGGTGAGGTGAGCGGCATGCACATTTGGTGAGTTGGCGATGGAGGGGCGGGGAGGAGGACGGGTCTAGACTGGTATCTATGTAGTCTAGATGTTGGGCGCGGCAGTTGGGAGTTGTGGAGGAGGGATAGATGGCGGCAGCGAAGGGGTGGTTCCGGAGATTGTATGTATGTGTGTGTATGTATGTATGTGTGTGTGTGTGTGTGTGTGTGACGTCAGTTGGCATTGACATGTGGTTTCTTCTGGATACCTTTCTATCCAGGGACATTCAATGTAGTGGCTGGCTCACAGAACACACCATTCATCGGAGAATCCCTCAATAACCGGGCTGATGCCATGACACTTTGGTGTCTCTGAATACCACCCTCTCGACCCAAGCGGCCTTTAACTACTTGACACTACTATCGTAATCATCATCGTAGACATGACATTGGTCTCATCGGAAGTCGGTCTAGAAAAGAAAAAGAAAGCTACCTTTTCTCTGCAATGGAACTGTCCGCCCACTGGCCCTCTCCTCCTCCCGCCATTTCATTGTAACGGCGTCTTCTTATTCTATTCCTCATACAATGATAATAGTCTTGGGGGGCATACCACTGTTACTGTGTTTATTGTGACGTGCTGACGTCAAGACAGCATGGACTTTGCTTGTCTTGCCCCCTTCTTATATGTGTGTATATAAGATGTATGTACATATGTATAGAAGCACAGGCATCAATACTTGCAGTCAATGTCACTCATCTAGCATCTGGCATCTGGCATATGGCTATCGGTGAAGCCAGGGACCAACATCACCTCGCTTTGTCTCCCCTCACGTCTGTGTATAACTTCCCAATACAACCACCATGGACCATCG
This sequence comes from Ambrosiella beaveri, assembly GCA_030294605.1. Lineage (NCBI taxonomy): Eukaryota > Fungi > Ascomycota > Sordariomycetes > Microascales > Ceratocystidaceae > Ambrosiella > Ambrosiella beaveri. Next base: position 71,389 of record JARQWA010000071.1, read on the forward strand.
CCAGGGGTTGAGATCCTGGCGGTGAAGTCTTTTTTTGAACAGACAATGGATCCAAAAAGGGCAGCTTCTATTGCATGCAGACCGCCTTTCAAACGAGGGTTTTTCTTGCCCCCACCTGCATATACATACATACATATGTACATATGTGCATTCTGCTGCAGCTTGTCTGCTTGTGATATAGACACACTACAACTATATATGTCTCTATGTACGTAGGCATGTATTTATAAGCGATGGGTGGATATAAAGATGCAGATACATAAATCACCGGCGTAACCCTATTCGCCTTCTGGGAATCCTGTTCCGGGCCCGCCTTTTCACAATCTCGGAAGAAGCAAGTCCACACAAAGTCGTGCATTGATTTTCGATTTGTTGCATGAGTTGCGTCAAGGAGGAGTGTGTCTTTAGACAGATAAATGTGTTATACTTTCTTTATAGGGGAAAAAAGAAAACTCTTTTTTTCTTTTGCCTAGTCGGTGTGTGGGGTTTGGGCAGCGATGATGATGATGGACAGGGTGCATTCGGTGGGGAGAAGGGAGTATTGGAGGATGGGAAAGAGAAAAAAGTTTTTTTCTTTGATGTGGAAAGTTGTATTGAGTGAAACTGGGTTTCAGAGGGAGAGAGAGAGAGAGAGAGAGAGCCAGCAGTGTGATAATGTCATTTGTGAGTATTTGAGATTTCCAGTAGATGAATGGACTGGAGATCAAGATCTGGCAGATTGGGGACCTGGGCATAATGATAGAATGACAGAGTGATAGGCTGACATGGTTGCCTAGTATCTACATATTGACTATTGCCCTCATGATCAAATCATCTTGTATATACATACTTAGCCAGCCTATCAACTTCACACCCTCCATCTACCCCAACACTGATACCGCCCCGCCAGTACCAGCAAAACCCTCAAGCCAAACCAATCCTTCCGCTGCACAATGCGCTGTCTCTGTATCCTCTGCTGTGCTGCTTTGCGTCCCATCCGTCCGTCCGGCACATGATCACTAGCACCACCAACAGCACCAACGGAGATCTGTCACTGCTTCTCTCCGGAATCTCTCTTTCCCGTACCACCACCACCAGACTCTCTACTGTCCACCGAAACCGAACCGCACCGCCGCACCGCATGTGGCTGCATCCCGTTATCAGCCCGGGCACAGCATATACAACAAGCGGACGTCCAAGCGTCCAACGGGAACGGGGCTGTCTGCCGTGGGCGGTAGATTGGCGGGCGGAGGCAAGTGGGTGGTTTGGGGTACGGCAGATGTTGAGTTACCAATAGATTATGGTGTGTGTGTGCATGTATGTGTGTTTGTAATTAGTTGCAACCGGTCAGTCACTGCAGTGGACACTATAAGATCCAAAAAAAATGTAGTCTCGGTGAGTGTCGGTAACCAGGGTCCGGAGCGATCAGGGAGAGCCTGGTGTTAAGTAGGGAAAGAAGGGTTTTTGACCTTAGTTCATATATTGACGCCCTTTTATTTTGATAGCAAAAACACCGACGACTACGTCACTGTGTAAAGATGAAAAAAAGAAAGAAAAAAAAAGAATCGACCTGTCTAGACAGCCTCATGCTCCTTCCGTTTCCTCTTCCTCTTCCTCCACCAACACACATCCTTCCTCTTTAGAAAATACCCCGCACTCTTGTCCAGTCTGCAGCCTTTGAATCCAGAATCTACCTAAACTAACCTTGAAAAGTCCCTGCCAACAAAGCCAAAACCAGGCTCTTTTTCATCCAGACTTCACCTCGTCTCTCTCTGCCTTCTTCTTATCCCCCTCACTCACTTTCCTTCTCTCACCCACCAACCCAATGGAGGGGCGTGTGCATTCCCTCCCCATTCGCTTAAGAGTCTGCAGCCCATAACGTTGCATCCTGATAGAACAAGCGGTGATGCTGATGCTTGATGGCTGATGGCTGCTGCCGACAAATAATGATTCACCGCCGTTTTGCAATCACACCCTCCTTTTCCCGCAACCAAAGAGTAAGACAAGACAAGCGCCTGTAATCGAGGCCCCACCTAAGCAAAAATAGGTATTTAAAAGCAGAAATTGTCCGTCGGGGGCGGCGGAGTTTCGTCAGGTGGGGGTGATGATTGGCTGGTTTGGCGGGCTGACTGTTTCCCGACCAACCATAGTGCTTCCGTGCCGTAGTGAGGGCGCTTGTGAGTCAGCGTGTGACTTTTTTTTTGCCTGGTTATAAATATATATCTCTCAGTGTAAGAAGAATGAATCCATCTTACGGATATACCAATAATCAATCAGGAAAGAAAAACGTCGTGATAATCAGCGGCGCAAAAGGATTGGCGACAGTGTCGGTGTGGCTTGGTTTGTATCGATGTAGATAGATTGCAAATAAATTTAGAAAACAATGGCATGTTACAATAGAAAAAGAATATCATGTCCCAGCCGGATAATAATTGTGTTACCAGCTTTCCCTTCTGCAATTTTTGCATACAGAAAAACTCCGCGATACCAACCTACGGCAACCGCGGGGTTACAGTGGCTGTCGATGCCGATATATCCCGACATGCCAACACGGATCCCCTGGTCGACACGGCATGACATGGGATTAATTGTCTGCGGGAGTTGGAATATGTATATATATGTGTGTATTGTAGTTGGGATACGATTTCGTCATGGGCAAGATTGGCGGTGGGATTATTTTCGCGTGTGAAGTCCGGGTTGTCCGCCGGATGGACCCGTTTGACTCGAGGCTTTTCGGGTTTACTTGTATAGATACATACATCTTCAGTTATCATGGTCAACTCTTCAAGATATACCCCACTGCTCAAAAACGACATCATACCGCTTCTCGCCCCGCCGAGCACCAACAGCAGCGACAACAATGACAATAACATGACCGGACACGGGAAGATCACATATGTATATATTTTATCTTTACTTGTTTTTCGAAGGTGCAGTGTCAGTTGTGAGTCATACGTGTCAAATAATTGGATGCCAACTGGTTCTTTGGGAGGATGTTTTTTTTTTTTTTGAAAAGAGAGGGGCCTCAAATCAGGACTGAGAAAGATAAAGTTTGTGATTTGGCAGAAGCGGGGTAACAAGGAAAGATCAACTGTCAACCATGTTGATTGTAACTGAGTGGGCATCACAAGATTTCCACTCTCTACCAATCATCTCAATACAAGCCCACTCGTCATGACTCCCTCTAGGCATTACACAGCCAGCCAGAAACACTCAACCACTCAGCCTAACCAACACTTGATATCTTTATCCAGTCACTCCACTCCTCACCAGCCACACTCTTCAAACCCTCAAATCCCCAAATACAAATCCAGACTTTGTCCTCCTGCCAGCCCATCAAAGCCCAGTCGGGCTTCCATTTACCTTACCCCCATCCATCCATCCGGCCCTTCCAAACCAAGACATGATCTATTCCCTTTCCTCTCAGCAGCCCGACCTATCTTTGTAGGCATGTACTAACCAGACTCCCCCCTCTCAAAAATCCGCTTCCCTTCACTGATTTCCCGTCTTATGGGCCCCATGTTGCACGCAGTCAAGTCAGTTCCATCCATTAGGATTCTCCGACGTTATCATCATCCACGCCCTGCCATCCGGCCCAAGGTATTTAAAATGAATATATGTAGAATTCCCGCTGATGGATTCGATACTTCCCGGGTGTACATACAAAAACTCAATGTCTACGTGCCCCATACCCATTGACCCGGCTACCGATACGTCCCGCTGCCATGTGGTTGGCTGTCACCTACATATTTACATACATAAATAGGTCAATAATGCAGCTGCAGATGACCACCAACTCCCGTTACAATCCGGCATCTTCCTTTACAGAGACTGATTGTGCAGTGGAACAAATACCACAAATAGACGAGCCATAGGAATTCCCGGTTAACGGTTAATAGTTGATGGATGGCCGTATCGAGCACAACAGACCGGTTGACAAGATGACAAATGACGCTGTTAGCGAGCCAATCATCTTGAGAATCCCCATCCACCCATCCACTAGCAATAAAACTTACAAAAAGGCCAAAGTTATACGTAATCTGTTGTCCGCCCGACAAGAGTCTGGCCGAGCCTTTGTGGGAAACTGTCCGTGTTTGCGGGAGAACAAATGAAAAAAAAAAAATCAGACCCGTCATCTCAGCTCCGGAATACATATCAATTATTCCTCCCCGTGACTCCCGCAGATAATCAGCCATCGTATTATCACTCCCTCACCCGAGCAAGAACCCGTTCCCTCCGATATATCTCCCCTCTTCAGTTCCGTGGAAATCCCCCACTTGCTAATTTGCCAAGATGTCCATTGGATATTATCATATGTATCATACTTATATGCTTGCCTGATAAACTAAAAGGGCGGGTCCCGCCCCCAATTTTGATATCAGGATTATCGGTTCCTGTGTTCAGCATGAAATAAAAAGACGAACATCAAGGCAAAAAGTGCCCTGTAATTCCAGAAATATGTCAAATCGATAAAATACAAATGTTGAAAAGTTGACAGATATCAATCCATAGATGGAAGAAGGGGAAAATAAGAGACGGGCAAGTTAGCGGGGCGACGTTGGCGTAAGTTGTGGAGAAATCGGAGACTAGCGTTCGGAAGGAGCCTTTTTTTTGTGTGTTGTGGGGCGAGTTTATTGTTCTGTTGTCAACCCTGTTGTTAGGGTTAGTGTTGTCTTTGAATCCCTGAAATGAACTGTTGCATTACCTATGATATCATTGGGTCCCCAATCAAGGAACCAAAAGTAGCCACAAGGGTAGAAGTGAGTACGCATACAGTCTGCCATCTGGTCTCTGCTATATCTGATCTTTTGTATAGAATGCTAGACAATCACGTATAGTAAGCTTGTGCCCTAAGATACTCAACAAACAGCACACGCGTACCAAAGTGACCCCCATAGCCAGTCCCCCGTCCCGTATTTCTTCCACTATATAATTCTTTTTGTTAGAGAACATTCCCAAGCCCCCAACTCACAATCCTAGCCAAATTATTGGCACTTAGTAGAACAGCAAGAGGCCACTACAGTCCCAATGACAAACTTTTCCCATGCATTGCCCACACAAACAAGCATTTTATTAATATAGCACCAAAATCTACAAGATCAAGGCTCAACGCCCGTCCTGCCTTGTCACACAACAGACATTCATGTACCGCCCGCCGTGGCCGCTTAATACCCGATCCAATCCAATCCAATTCACTCCACTCCGCACCAACCCAACCGCTTCCTCATCTCTGGGCCCGGGCCCCATCACAAACTAGGAAAGGTCCTCCGGACAACGCCTCGCACCCCCATCTCATTCCCATAGTCATGGTTGGTCATGAACATGAACATCAATATCCCCGGCTGCATGGGTCGTGGTCTATGCCGCGGGACAAACAGGACCCAATGCTTTGGGATGGTAAATTATACTGAGGGAGTCCGTAGCTGAATATACCGGGGTCTTTCTCTCTCATTGTGCCCAGTGCAGTGAGTCCAAGTAAATCAAAAGTAAATAAATCAGTTTAGTGGGATCAGGGGCCAACCGGTCATTCTTTGCATCTATGTATTTATTGCCGATGCATGGGTGAAATAAATAGAAGGAACACGATGGTCGATACTTGAATCTACATATTTACAACTTTTTGGGAAGCTTGTTCAATCATGCAATGATCACGGCAGTGGGGGAACTGGGCCAAGTCCCAAAGGTCTTTTCTTGAACTTGGCGGGGGCGACATGGGATCTTTTCTAACTTATGATACAGTTAGTTGTATATGAAGAAATAATGAATGGCACTGGTGATCTGGGTACTTTACAGAAAGCTTTGTCTACAGTGGATGACTTGACATTTCTGACAGCGGCTTTGACGTTGCCAATGGCAGCGGTAGTGGCAGTAGCAGCGGTAACTGAAAGGATACTTTTGAGGTTATTTATCCTTCTTGGTGGCAAAAACAGGAGCAGGAGGCGACGTTCCTGTGTCAAATTGAAGAAAAAAAGAGGCATTTTGACAGCCTATATCAGTTTTCTGTAGACACTCTAGTGATGCCCTGTGTTCTGTATGTCGACACACACACACACACATTGACAACAATGATGATTCCCATCATCTTGGCCCCCCACGCCCCCATCATGAACAATGGCCTCTTAGTCCACAGCCAGATGGGTCCCCCCCCCATCGCCATGACAAGACGCCAACGGAAAACGCCGTTTAGACAAAAAAAAAAGAGAGAACAAACAATAGAACATCTTCATATGATTTTTGTTCTTTCGTCCTTTATGTCCAAGCCCAAGCACACAACACAAACGAACAACCCGATACACGCCAAATCTCCCATCTCAAATACTCCTCCTTCTTCTCTTCTTCCTTCCCTTCCCCGATATCCGCGTCCGCCAATCACATCCCCCATTTCCTCCCAGAGTAAACTACATCGGCATTTTCCTTTTCAACAAAGCACCGGATCCGCCCAAATGAAAATCTCTTTCCCTTATCCACAACACCAGTGCCCCCACTCTGACTCCCCGAAATGACCCATATACACATCACTTTCCCCATCCGGCAAACGATGACCTCCACCACCACCATGGAACCTCACTAGAAAAAGATAATCCTTGCCGCGATCCAATCCTCTTTTCCGGGGATGGGGGATGGAGGAAGAAACCCAAAGAGGAACGAGGGTTATTTACCTCGGCTTCTCAAAGCAAAGACAAAAACGCAAAAAATGACAGTGCGTTGCTATGGTTTTGGGGGCTGCAGAGGGTTACAGTTGGTACTGTCAAGTGATGTATAGTGAGGGAGCATATATGTATACAGGTAAGTATAAGGTAAATCGTCAACCCGCCAGAACGGCGTCGAGCCCTTTTGTAACCCTGGCCTTCATGAAACAGTCGCCTCTGATTTCTCTTGGCCTGGTCTGTGTTGGCCATCCACCCAACCCATACGGCAATGAATGACATGGCATGGGCATCTTGTATGTATATCTCCCCGCCTCTCGGATTCTGCCAATCTATACTATGGAAAGAGAGAGAGAACACCGACTGAAAGAAAAAGGCCCGATGTCACTCTTTTCTTTCTTTCCCCATGTAACGTCGCTCGGATTTCAAGAAGCGCAATTGGGAAGGAGGAGAACCATAAGAGCTTGGCCTTATTCCTTAAATCGCACATTGCTGCGACGCCGATTATGTGCGTGGGATCCCAAGTCTGCTCTGGTGTAAAAGGAAGAGAGTTAATATACATACATACAGTCATGATCTTAGCTGTGCTATGAATGAATGAATTAACCCAGATTCTGTTGACAGTGCAGATGGTGAGGATATGTTAGTGTCTGTGAGCATCCATTGGGGCTTGGGGTTGCGATGGTGAAAACGTGCTTGGACAAAGACAAAGCCTTGGGGCAAGAATCAGAGTGCCGACAAGGCCCACGAGGCTGGCTATGTCTATGTGTCTACATACAATGTAGCAATCTACACAGGACTACCGATTGAGAGTCCCTGGATCCGATGTTGCGGCGGGTGGGGAAAACATACCCTCAGAAATGACATGTGAAGGCCGTCACCACAGCATCTCCAGTAAACCATGTAAAATATACCCAAAGCCTCACTTTCAACCCCAGCTCACGCAAAAATATAAGGCTTCAGATCTCCATCCCGCCTACAACTTCGCCTAAACCCTCCGTTCTCCTCCTCTAACGCAATAAACCACCTCAATCCACATCTGCATGCATGTACATATATACATCGATCAGCCTTTTATCCATCAAACCCCGCCACCCAATTGCATCATCGCCCTCTCCATCTTCATCACCGGTCTTACAGGTCAAAAGAAGAAGGTACATATGCATGGCATACCGAAGAGAAAAAGAAAAAAAATCAATCGTTCCTTCCCTTTGCGGTTGTGCACCTGCCAGTAAATGAACAAGAGTGAGAGCCAATGGTGAAAGGGTCCGGTTCGGTAGTGGTTAATACATTTAGTGGTAAATAGATATGTAGATAATTGGTAATTAGGAAGGAGCTTGGGACGGAAGGTGATGATGACTAACAATTTCAGCGGCGGCATGGCGGAGAACGGGGAGATTATCTTGAACGAGGTGCATGAAGATGTGCTTCTTTAGTAAATTATACTACAGTATATATAGTTATGGTATTTATTCTTCAAGTATAAGTGTTTTTCTGATGGGTTGCTTAGTCAATGGGTGATGACTTGTATAGAGAAAGACATGACCCGTTACTGATGATCGTTACAGTGCATGATCACTGCGTGATCGCTCTACTGCCCCCAAATGGCCTAAATGGCCTATTGCCGGTTCAGTGGCCTAGTGACCCAATGACCAGCGACCCGACAGCGATGACCACCGCAACCACCGAGCTCCCCACTCAACCAAGTAAACATTTGCTTCCTTCTCATCCACCCCACGTTCACCAACGGATATCCACCTACCGAGTATGATAAGAAGACAGACAGTCTTCCTTATTCAACCATTGACTGTCCCTGGTAGATAGATAGACAACCCGATAGAGATACCACCTTTGCTATGTATACAGGTTCGTGCACAAGAAAGCACTACCGACTATCGATTTGCGGCCCGGGGTATATATCGCACCGACTGGTAGGGTACGGACCCACAAGTACGGGCACGGAAACGGGGGAGGTATTTACCTGTAGGAGTATGGTGGACAGAGGGGGGTGTGGAAAGTTGGGATGGGCCATGGGTAGATGGACGGACGGACAGTGCGTGCGTGTCGCAGTGAGAGGGGGTTTATATCTGTATATGTGCAACTCATATATTTATGTATATACACTAAAGGTGGATGTGGTCGAGATTGGTCGTTTCTGTATCTGGATCAATGCCTGTGTAGAAACGGCATGGATTTTGGGAAATTTAAATAGTGTATGTGCTTGGGGCAATCGGGATGCAAATCAACATCCAAGAGCAACAGTCAAGATCCAGATCTTATTGCGCTATGTATGCCGTATCTGCAAATCCAAGATGCACTCAGCACGATTCGCATACAACAACAATAACCCAACAATAATCACACTGCCCACAAACCAACCCTTTGGCCTCTTCCCGCTACATAATCCTCTTTCCACGCACATACACCCATCGCCATGACCCGTCCCAAAAGAACAACACCTAACCTTCCATTCTCCCATTCCCTCGCCGAACCCAATCTCTCAATACTACCCTTTTTGCCCCCACACCCCCTCTCTCCCCTCTCTCTGTTCCTCTTCCTCCGCACGAACCTCTTCCCAAACCAGTCAGTAGTCTCTCTCTTTCTGTCTCTCTTTGTCTACACCCTACCTACACCTGGTGCTCAGACTGGCTGGCGTCCCGATCGTTCTCCAAGAGAGAAAAGAAAAACGGTCAGACCCCCACCACCACAAACTCTCAAACGCTGTAACCAAAATTATGTATGTAAATAACCCAGAAACTAACTCACCCACACATTCACATACACATCCTTTCCCCAATCGCCAGTCCGAGCTTCAAAGTCCCGGATATAAGGAAAAGAGACTGAAAAAGATAGCTTTTGTCACATTGTTTCTGGTTCGTCGCTCGCTATGACAATCGGATACCACGTACACTACGATATCGCCACTGATTGGTTTCCAAAGCAGATAGAAAGAGAAGGGGGAGGGGGGGATGGATAGATGAAACCGCTTTGCCCTTGTTTGTTGTTGTTCTCTTGCTGAATATGTATGTGTATACACACATCTACGTAAACTTCTACGGGACTTTGCTAGGCTTCCGAAATCCCAAATCGTAAATCCTATCCGTTCAATATTCATCCATCTATCAATCCCCCATGCTTTTTCCCATTCCCCAAATTTTGTTATCTGCTACACAATGGCCCAGCCAGTCAATGCATCACCCACCCACCCATTGGTTGCTATCGCCATAATCATCTCTTTTAGGAAGGCCCTTGCCGTAAAACTTGGTAACCCTCACTATTTAGGAAGTTGTATCTGAAATTTGGCCCATGAATTTGGGTTGAATCCGGAAAGTACTTTTTCTTTCTAGAGGATATGGGGATTACATTAGGGAAGGCAACTGCTTTCTTGATTTGACAACCCCAAGGCTTGGTGATTGGGAGAATCAATCAGTCGGGGAGGGAAATGGCCCGGGATATTTATATGTGCATACATAGATAGGGTAGAGATTGCCGTAGATTATATCAGGTCGTGTTCAAATGACGATAGATGGTCTACTGGGAGATGCACAATGCTGAGACTTGGCAGCACAAACGGAAACGGGAGGCAGCGTAGCTGTGATGGTTTCTTCGTTTCTGGCACAAGTGACTGACAAATGGTCTGGCTGGTCAGTACATATCAAGTACATATCAATTACTTGGTTTCCAACATTGCGTACTCTGGCCGCTGCACGGGTTGTCAATGTCACCAATTTGTGGCAACGCTTTGTATCAAAGCCTGTGCAATTCTGCACCACACACAAACGTGCCCATGGTAACCAAGTTCCCCTTGCCCTCAATGCCGCGAGATCACCTACTCACCTACTCACCCACCTACGTCCGTATCGTTTCTGTCATCTTGTTAGTAGCCACGTATGATCGTAGATGCGACCCCACTACGTCATATCGTAGTATATACCCCAACAACAACCACACATACATTCTTGTCAACCAACGTCACCATCACCTTACATCCACAAAATCCCAATCACAACTCCCCGGATCACCGCACATCCTACGCCGCAAATTTGTTTCGCGGCACACGCTCCGTCCGGTTCGTGGCTTCTTCCCCGACTGTTCGTGATCCTCCGTTTGATCTCCTCCACACACACACACCTCTCTCTTCTCTCTCTTCTCTCCTTATTCGCAATCACCATCGCTGTCTGTTTTTCACTTCCCAGACGCTCAAACTCAGAATTCGGCTGTGTTGGCTGTTCATACACGGCTGCAACCTCGCCGGGAACAGTATTGTTTCATCGACAGAGCGTGAACCAGTTATTATAGACAGTAGGGTTATAGAGTTATAATTTAACACGTGCTAGGGTTATGAGCATCCGAAAGAGTGACTATTTTGGGAAGAACTGTTCGGCTATTGAAATGTAAGAAACAGAACCCGTTGTCGTTGCTGTCAAGAAAGGGCTACAATCGCTATGCGATTCTGAAAATCTTTGCTGTTATCTCAATATATATAGATTCCCGACTTCTTGGCTATAGTGTGTAGTATTTTCCTCCCAAAATAGCCCTTTGTCTCGTTTTGCAAGCCAAGCTCGACTGACCAATGTCTAATCTTCAGGCGAATTAACCTCGCATAAGCCAAGCGTCATTAAACTCATATGCCAATATATGCTATATATGTATATATTTGCCACTGTAGTGAAAATTTTTTTTGCCATATACGCCAACATCCAACCTGACATAATAGCCATCAGACGCTCCTCATGCACGTTAAAGACCAAGAAACAAGGGCCCACACCGGCGATTTGTGATTCGGGGCCAAATCTATCTACACAGTTCGAGACCCACGCCCCCATCGCCGGGTCATCCCCTCCTCTGTCCACCGTGACATTGCCATTTCGATAAACCTGTCGCCCTATGATTTTTATGAACATATTTCTTCAAAACACAGCAATGAAATGAAATAGACAGTGAAAAAAATTTCGCTCTCCGGTTCCCCACTTCCAACCACCGGTGGGGGATCCTCTGTTGTCTCTTACTCCATTTGGGAGGGGGGCTCCATTATTGTCGCCACTTGTGGGCGAAGATGAGTGAGCGGGGGAGGCTGTTGGTGGGGGTGGGGGTGAGCAGGAGGAAGGTGAGGATTTTGGGTGGGGATGCAAGGGGATGGTGCGGGGTGTGGTGGGTGTGGGGAGATCTTGCATTTGGTGATGGAGATCAAAAAATCAAAGAATGTGTGTGATTCTAAATTCGCAATTGAATTATGACAAATGATTTGAATTCTGAAAAAAAGGACAAAGGGAAATGCGAAATGCAAAAGTGATCAACTTTAGCTAAAAATGCTTATTTAATAAAACGGGATAGAACCCGATTTGATCGCACTAACAATCACAATTCCTCCTCTTCCATCCCCGCGCTGAATTTCCAAATCCATGAACCAATATCTCAGACAAATCGCCACTTGACAACCCAATCACATCTTCGCTACACACACACACACATACACACACATACATACACATACACACCCTCATAAGACAATCATAGAACACACTTTCTTGGCGCATATCCCGTTCTGTCTCTCTTGGTGTTTACGGAGCATTTGATGGCCAGTTTGCATGTAAGATCTCCCTCGGACACGTTGCGGCGTGTGTCTCGAGTTTCCATTTCCCAAGTCCCTACAGAGAAAAAAAAGGCCCCACTATAGATATCTGCCACACATAATTTTTGCACTGCCGAGATATTGGTATCAAAACAACAAGAGACCAGATGATTTCGAAACATGAAATGCCGGAGTGTAGAGTCTGGATCTTGACAATAGCATGTCAAAAGACCACCTAGATTTCTGGGCCTTCGTATATGGAATTTGGTGGGGGTGCGGTCTTTGTTGGTGTTGTTGCATACATGTCTGTATGCAGAGTCGCTGGTACCTAGACTTCCGACAGCCTTTCTTTGGCTCCAGAGCCATATGGAACACGTGCATGAGAATCCGGCAACCCCATCTCCCAACCTAGGCCAGTCTAGACCAAGGCCATCCTCACGACCTTCCAGTCTCCCTTTTCTGCACGTTGATTGGGCTTGGGCGATCGAATCGAGCCAGACTAGATTTAACTCGCCGCAACCACATGGTATCACCCAATGCAACCGTTCATCCCATCAGCCTCGACCTCTGAGCATTTTCACAATCTCCACCTCGCCTCGCTAAGTCTTGAACATCACAGCCTCTCAATACTCTTTGACATCTGTGCAGTCGATATATATATATATATAGATTTACACAACTTAACAAAGAAACGTTTCCATGGAGCATCCCCTCTCCAAAACTGGCCCAAGTACTCAATCCATAATCCACCAGCTCCACTCCGTAGAAACTCCGGGTAAACCTCGTTTCACACCCCACATACAACAGGGTTTCCCCCTCCACCGGTAAACGGCCCGCGAAAAATCACAATGACGCTAGAAAAAACAAAGAGAATATGAAACAAAATGCTCCACCGAAAAGGATGGAGGATGAAAGAGATGCAATTTAGAAAGGGGTTTGATATGTGAACTATAGTTTGGATTGGGGATAGCGTGGGCTGCGGACCAATTGTGGGGAATTGGCTAAAAGGTGCTAGTGGATTGGCTAATTTGGATGGTTTGGGATGTATTTCGGGATTTCATATATGAAGCTGATGATTTATGAATGCAAGGCCGATGTGAGGGGGGTAGGGGTAAGTTTTGATGTCCGTAAAAATTGCGAAGTGACTAAGCAATCGTAATAGGCGCCCGAATATCAACCGAATATCAAAGCCACTTTGTGAGAGCGTGCAACCCGGGACACCACATAAATATATGTGAATCCCACCGAGAAATGATCCTCTTCGTGCGATATTGTCCTATGGCTTGTCTTATATATATTTCAACACTTTCCGATTTCATTGACAATCCAATATCGAAACACGGCCAATCGAATTGATAATCGGTGCCCCCAGATTGTGATATTGATGCCCCCCCCCCCCCCCCCCCCCCCCCTTCTCCATCTATCGCTACACGTGGAAAATACGTAGACATTAGCGGGTGCATCGGGGGGCGGGGGGACATCGCTGTGGCGACATTTGTGGCGGCGAGCTGTGGGCATGTATATATGTATATGTAAGTCATATATAGAGAAAGTCTGTGATGGATGAAGTTACGGTGTAGTGAATAAAAATAGATGGCTACAAGGTATTTACACGGCTAGGCCATTGGGACGGGTCGGTACAGGTGGGGTTGCAGTTCGTTTTCTTGCGGTGAGAAGTCGGTGAGGTCCAAGGGATGAAAGCAAAGATTGTCATGTATGGTGATGGTGATGGGGTTTCATTGGCGATGCAAAGCTACAGCTCAACCTGCATGAGATTCCCTCGCCCCGTTTTCTGAGTAAAAATGCCCATCTGTCAACCCAGGAACTAAAAATCGGGACAAAAAAGGCGGCGATGAATCAGGAAACGCCAGCCTATGCAGTCCCGTTCTTGTCTTATTCTTGTCAACCCCAAAACTGCCATATATGCCATCTGCACGCAATCCACAGTTCTCCCACAAGGCTCTCAATGTCCCCATTATGCCGCCACCCATCCATTCACCGCCTCTTAACTTCTGAACGAAAAAAAAAAAAAACGCCCCGACAAGGTCCTTTTTCCAGAAAACTTTGGCGATCGCCATCACGCCCCCGGGGATGAAAGGCCGGACGGAGAGCTACAGCGAGAGGATGCATTAGAGCTGACTGCTGGATGCTTATGTGGATATGTGAATATTTCAGACGGGAGGGCTTGTTTTGGGTTGGTGGGAAGGGCTGCAGGGGAAATGTTTGGTGGCGGGAGAGAAATGGGGAATGATATTGATAGCCGGAAGAGCGGTCAAGTCAAGTGGGTGCAGGTTAGCGGGCGAGGTCTTCATGGTGTTGTGGCATTTTTTTCTTTACTTGAGGCGGTAGATTGTGTGTGTGGCGTGGGTTGTTCTGGTGGTGGTGCCCGGGGCTGAGATGGCAGGCTTTTACGGTTTTACAGTGGGCAAACATTGACTACGGAGCTAGGGGACCCTGAGGAGGCGACAACAGGCGGTGCTAGCGCAGTGGCGGCTGTGTTTCTGTTCAACATTTAGCAGGGCAGTGCTTCTGTAGAAATTTCCGTCTAATCGGCCAGTCCAGACACTGACACCGACCAGCGACATAGACAATGGCCAAAGACATCGCTATTATGTCTTTGCCATTTCCATTTTCTGAGCCGCCTGTCCACCCAGTGATATCTGTCAAGTTTTAGCAGGCCTCAAAGTGTATGTGTGGAGTCACTGGCCAAATGACCAACCAGTGCTAGCTGACTAACCACCTATCAATGTCAACGCCAACTGATTTAGCACCTGTCAACCCATTGTCTCTGTTCCTATGAACCACTAAACTATTGGTCCTATGCCCCCCTCTCAATTGCTCCCCGAGACCAACCCATTAGCCCAAACCCATCCCCACTCCACCATCCGTGATCGACTGCATCCACCTGAAATTTTGGTGCCGGTACCAAAGTTCTCACCGGGCCTCACTTTCTATTTGCGATCGTGTGAAATCGCCGATTCCTTCCTCCAATCACTCACTCAAGAATCCCCCCCTCTTAATCTCGACTATCTCCTACGACCGGGAAAAGAAACCCGGTGCCGGTGCCAGGTCTTCTCCTCCACCGTGATTGCCAGCTTCCCACTACGCCAGATCTGCCTTTCGCAAGCCTAAGAAAGATCCTCCCCCCTCATGATTTTTCATTTTCCCCGTCAACCAAGACCATCCATCCTCGTGGATCAAAACCAATAGGTTGGCCTGCCTCATCTCTACCAGGTGACCCCCTTCCCCCCAGTGCCTCTCAATCATACCAATAGAAAATTTGCCAAACGATAGTCAAAAAGCTTGATTCTGAGAAAAAGGATATCTCCTTTTGCAACAAAAAAAAAAATAAAAAGGACCCTGGACCCTTGGCTACTTTTTTTTTTTTTTGCTTTTTCTTTGACTTATACACACGCCCCCCCCCCCCCCCCCCCCCCCCCCCGACTGATGACTGACGGGTCGGGCCATGGGCTTGGCTGACTTGGGGGGTGATAGCTAATAGGAAAAGAGAACAATACCCAGAAAATGGACCTTCTGGGTTGGCGGAAGCAGGGAGGGTTGCTTCCGGTGGGCATGGATAGGTATTCATTTGGGACTAGTGGGTTTTTGGATATGGGGGATGTTTGCTTTCTTTGCCTCTTTTTCATTCGGGGTTATTGGGTTTGTTTGAGCATGTGAGTAATTGTGAGGGTCAAGGGTTTGATTATTGGTATTTATTCATTTTTCCAGATTTTGCGATTATTCAATATATTCTTGTACATTTCCGGCAATGTAGCTCCCGGGGAGCCGGAAGACGAGGGTTTTGCCATCAGGGGATGAATTGTCGGGACTGCCATATAAGCTTCGTGACCTTCTGGGCTGGTCCAGAGGCATGGGTATCTAGACAGCTGTGGGTATCGTGGTAATGAAGACGGGAGAGTTTCAAGGCGTCCCGGTTGCCCGGCCGTACAGATTAGTCGAAGGCATCGTGGGCGAAAGTATTTATTTATTGATGTTCTCCATGTTGGCGAGACGAGTATTGAGATCAGTGGGGTGGCGTTGGGAATGTAAGGCCGTTAAGGTTGCAGAGGATAATGGGGCGTTGATGTGCAGTTTACATCATTGTTGTTGTTTTTGTCTGTCGTAAGTGATCAGCAGCGTGATGGACACCGCGACAGTGTAGTGCAGTCTACTGTAAATTAAACAATTCTGCATGAATCTTCAACTGCCCTGTCCAAAAGTACACACCTTTGTGTCTAGCGCGCTTTCCCCCATTGTCTTTTTCTCATCTGAACCTTTCTTGACATAAATGCTGATAATTCTCCGTAGCCACCTTGACCTTGTAGACAGTTCATCTACAAATTGTTTTCTTTTGTTAGTGCCTTCACTTGTCAAATTCCCAAAAACAAAATCTTTCCCCATCTATTCGTTCGTCTGCCCACCCGTCCCAAGACATGAACAGCGACATGACAGTTGAACCTCCAACCAGACTTGTAACAATCGATCGCCCCCTTCAGTGAAATAACCCCTAGAGGCGAGACCTAGCGAGGGCACCGGAAGACAATCCCGACGCCTTTTTTCTCTCTTCCATTCCAAAGAGCCATCGCCGATTCAATACCATTTACCTATATACACCCTTCCCTAGTCTTTCTTCTCATTCTTCCCTTTCTACATATTTCCATCAAAATTAAACGAATAAAATTAACTTATGCAAATTAAATATATCCCAATTCCTTATTCCCGGGCCCGTACACAATAGCAATAGAATAAAATAGAATAACAATGGGCGTGTTCCCAAAAACCAGGACTACGGTCTCTCTCTCTCTCCCCCACTGCCCTCACATCCCCCGCCTCGCCGATTCCCAAAACAACGGGCCTCCTCCTCTCGCGGTATCAAGGTGACATTCCAAGTGGAGTCTGTCCCTCACTTGTGTGTATTGTCCCCTTGTTTTTTTTTTGTTGCTGCTGTCAAAGCGCATGTGAAATCGTCGGGACAGCATTTGAGACAAAAAGATTTCTTTTTTTTTTGCACAGGTGTGTAAACAAGGGGGGAAACAATAAGAACAAAAGAAAAGAAAAGGTACCTTGTGGCGGCGGGACGGGGCACGGGGAATGTGGCTGATGGAGTTGGTATCTTAGTTACTGGTTACAAAGAGTCTTATCAGGGAGTTTATTGGTTAATATTGTGTCTTTGAATCCCCCAATTCCCAATTCCCACAGCAGTGGCATCATTTCAGTTCAGGGGTGTCGTAACCATGCTGGAACCCCCTCCCATAAAACACTGCAATGCTTCCCCCCTCCATCTCATCGGAATTCTCCATATCCCACAAGATCCTTACAATAGCAGATTTTTTTATTCGCAACATTCCGTCTAGTAATAATAAAAAATCTTATACAGTGGTCGGTCCCACTGTAACCCCACTGTAAATGGCCCTTTGGCTAGTCGCTTGTCGGTGATCGGCAGTGCTTTAGAGAGGAATAGTGGGTGATGTGCAGCCGCCGCAGCGGGCAAAGGCAATGTATAGTTGTAATTTGTTCATCTCTATGAACATCAAAAACAGAGATGCCGAGGTACATACATATACACAATCAAAGTCTACACGGCCATGAGAAGAAATATCAACAGCGGTCTCTTTGTCATATGACTTGTGATTGCGGCTATCGGCACGTTGGAAACGAGGGTCTAGGTCTAGACCTATGTCTAGGCCTGGGTGTAAATTTGGTTTGCCGTTTCCTTGGGTCAAAACATGCGGGTGAGGGTTGGTAAGAAAGTAAATAAATGCCCTTGGGACATCTGATCCGCAGATGTCGCCATTTGCCATTCATGCAAAGACAAAGATTGCCATAGTACCAAAGACAAGGACAGATGCTTGGCACTTGGTCCCCCATCTGCATCTGCAAAACATCGTGTCTATCCCCCGCGGTCAACAACACACAAGCAGCGACATCAATGCAACTACTGTATGGTTCTTCTGTTATCTCCAGACTTTCCCATCTCCGTACCCGGCTATTTCCCGGTGAGGGAACATTCTACACATTGTATATATGTATATACCCCACAGCCCAATGTCATCCATCCTATCTATATACACATTATGCATTTCCAGCTACCTATCACTCGGGACGCCCTACCATCTCCTTGGATCTCAAGAAATTACCATTTGTCTTTAATCCACCCCAATATCACAAACAATTATCACAAATCATCTATACTTCTCAGTCCCCTGACTCATCGTTCCCGTTACATTGTGCCCCTCTGCCCCTCTGCCCCGCCGCTGCCCGTCCGTCTGTCCGTCCATCCCGTCCTAAGAAATCAAAATAACTCTCCCAGTATAACGGTATACTGGGCGTCTGCTTCCAGCCCTAATTTCCCAATTTCCCAAGAATTCGTAAAGCCCCTGTTATCTTTTCACAGGAACAGCTTCCTATTGGATGGAGTTATGGATAACCCTTGGTTATCCCCACTAATCTATCCTAAATAGGTCGAAGTAGGGCATGAGGTCTTCCCGGTAACTTCCAGAATGCGTGGAAGATACCATTAGGATGAAGAGGTCTTTTGTTGTTGAAATTTAGTGGGACTCGATATTTCATAAATATACATACAGTTCATTGTGACTAAAAAGGAAAACGAAGAATATAAATGAGATTTTGTATGGATTTTATTTAGATCCATATTTTAGGGTTGGTGCGTCTTGATAGTGAAGCATTAGTGGCGGTTAGATCGGTCAGTAAAAGGGCAATGGCCATAATCGTGAGTGGAGGAGGTATTTGTTGTTTTCTGTTCCATTCCATCTTGACACCGAGAGCATTGACTGGCAGATAATTACCCATGCGCTCGGTGACGATGGCTTCAGTGGCGGCGTCCTCTAGTGACATTAGCAATGTTTTGTCTCGATGCTTTGATCATTTCATTGCGAATAGATAGATACGCTACATAGACCTATACATACATCAAAGTGCAGCGCAAACACTAATGACACGTCAATGCAAATCATGATTGCGTAGCCAATAGTCATATATGATATGCTTTGGCCGTGTGTCAATGAATCGTCGAGACCATTAAGCCCGTAGGTTTGGACCCAGTGCCTTGAGAGGCTGGGTTGGGATATGTATTTACAACAGTATAAGAAAGAAAAAAAAAGTGATATTGATCTGGAGAAGGCCTTGGTGTCTAAGGCAGGCCTTGTGGAGTGGATGGAACAATGTTCATGATGCCCTGATAGACAGATGGCAGACCGGAAAGATGAGTTCCGGGCTAAGTTGATTTTTAATTGCCCCGTTATTGGACTCCTCCTGGCCTCATGGTTAATTTCTTCAGTACACATCCATTAGCAAATGTGAATGATTGGATACATCTAATTTGGGCAAGATGCCAGCCCTGGGAAAATCACTGGCCACCACTAACCTTTACCCTTACCCTTCTTCCAAATGATCACTAACCAATCTCATCCACACCCTTCTCAAAAAAAAAAAAAAAAAAAAAAAAAACCAACACCTCAAAAATACCCTTACCCATAACCATTCCCCCCCCCCCTACCATGAACAAAATAGGCGATGTCCTCCGGACCGCTGTGTAATGTAACTCACTCGGTCGCCACATTAAAATAAGCAGAAGAAAAAAAAAACTCTGGTAGTGTGGACGGACAAGGGTGGTAAACATGGAGGTGGGCGCTGGTGAGTTCAGCTCTAGGTTGGGTCCGTTGTGTTGGAAAATGAGGGTTAGGGGATAAAAGTAAAACAAAGGGAGGGGAAGATAAGATATTGAGATGAGACAGGGGGAAGTGAGGTCCGGAGATGCGGATTTGACAAGTGGACTGGAAGCATGCCAGACAGCAGACAGTAGGTGAGAGGTGGTGTACGCATGTATGTCTGTATGTGTGTGTTTCTTCTGCTAATTGGGCTGTGTTATGCATCCGCCCGGTGAACACAAAGGTGTAACGCCACAGAGGCCCAGCTCATACCGGAGTCCCTCCGGTCACAATCACATTTTGAATAAATCCTCCCTTTCCATTTCACCTCGTCATATGTATTCTTGGAGACTGTCTCAGATATCATCACAATCACACCTATTCCGATCTGATATGTCTCCCTTGTATGCAAGATTATTGTACATTTATCTCACGATGAAAACCACGCCATGATGCCACATAAAGCCGATAAAATCGAGCATGTTTCCTTCTGCGTTGCGTTGCCCCCCACTGGCACCAAAAGTCGGAAAAATATCCTCCAGAATGAACATGAAACGACAAAATGTTCAGTCAAGGGATGCTCAATGTCACGGGCTGTAGTACTTGTAGCTATAGAGTACTAAACTTTGAATTCCTTAGCAGATATCCCGCCATTCCGACAACGCTACATACAGACTGTGGCGTCAAGTTGAGCAATGCAAGGGCACAATACAATTGTTTACTGACATGATTGTTTTTTTTCTCTGTCCCTTGTTTTGATTCCTGTATTGTTAAGTATTTTTATGTATAGGAACCAACAGCATTGGCCAACGCCACGCCAGTCAACATGTCATCAACAATGAGAAGTGCCTAGGGACGCAATCCTTGCTTCCGACAACCCTTGGTGGCGACTATAATTGCTTTTCTGTTGTTTTTAATTAGGGGTCGGAAAGCTTCCGCGGGCAGCTGAGGGCGGAGAAGGGAAAGGAAAAGGGAGAGTTGTTCAGCGCGGATTATGGATGATGAATGAGACGGGATTGGATTGGATGGTAGCTGAAAGGTGAGATATTTGCATACATTGTATGCCCAGAAGAAAACAAAGATGAGAGAGAGACGGGCCGGGTGGTTGAATTCCCGGGAGTGGAGGGAAATTGTGAAGTGTGGGACGGAGGTTATGGGTTGTGGGGCAAAAATGAGGGAGAAAGGGTGAGGTTGGCGTTTGAGTTGGTGATGGTGATGAGGCTGGTCGATGAGTTTGCGGTAATTTGAATTAATTTTCATGTGCACACATTCACATTCACACGCATACGCGTACTCTTTGGTGCAAAACCAACCAATCAATCAAACTCACATTTTCGGATCTCACTGTAAAAATATTTTTCCCACCACCAAACTTCCGACAACCATCAACACCAACATTAAACATTAGCAAAAAAAAAACATCAACCCCTAGACCCTCACTCACCCACTCACTTGTTCCCAAAATGGTAAATGGGATACGGGATCGTCTTCCGGTGATTTCACATGGCTTTTTAGGGAAGGATCCCGGTCTAGAGGTCTAGGGTCTAGGTTTTTAGTCGTTGGTGTGTGTGTGTGTGTGTGTGTTTGGATGAGTGTCAATTGTATTGATTTTTTTTTTCTTTTCTTGCTTGTGGCGGTACATAGTGATCAAAGTGAATAAGTGACAGTAATGGTGACGGCCACACATCACAAAACCCTTTAGCCCACAAAAACACTCTGCTGTAGCGAGGCGAAGTGACTGTGAATGATAACTAGGGAGTGATTGATGTGAATTACTCAGGAGAGACGATCGCCATTGCATGGAGAAATAGAGAAGTATACGTCGGCGTTTTCCTGAGGCGAAGCTGTAAACAAACAGCGGCCAGATGTCTGCAATTCGTTTGTCTATTCGTGTGTAACGGTTTTTTGATGTATCATTGTCTCTTTTTGTTTGAATTTTCTGCCACAGGACTCGAGATAAATGTGTCTCGATATCGTACTGGTGATATTTGTCAACGGTAGCGATGGTTGATTTACAATGGATACACAGTCACAGTCAATCCTTCCGTGTTCCCTCCGTCCCGTGTTGTCTTCTTGTTTTTGTATACGACATTCTCTATCCCTTTCCGACCGCCCGTTAATCAACCATACAAACAAGAATATTGGGTGTGCATGTGTGAATCAAATCTCGACTCGCTGCTTACTTTTTTCTCTTTTTTTTCTTCTGTGATATCTAGTCCATCAAATGTAACCGTGACCCCAAAGCTGAAAACGACGGACCAAGTTCCCCGGTGGATCATGGTTATCTCTGGTGTACGGGGTGTAAGTTTATTAAGCGGTTAGGATAAGAATATTGCTTTTGTGATTTAGAGTAGCCATGATGAGAGATCCCTGTGACAACCTGGCAAATTTTCTGGTTTGAATGTGGCCATAGGTGGTCAAGAGCGTGGTCGGGGGTATCCATTCAGCACTAATCGTCAAATTCAGTTTACAAGACCCTGCCACAGCAAGTTTTTACTGTAAATCACGGGTACATACAGCGTCTAGAAGTTGCCAAGCATTTTTTTTTTCTGTGTTGCGTCCAACTGCCGCTGTTTCCCGCTTTGAGTTACTGAACAGTTAGACTTCTGCATCCCGCATAAATTTGAACGTCTCGTTGGCTGACTACAACGTAAAAATCTATCCCGGGCCGTCTTTTGTGACCAATATCACAAATACTTGCAAATAGAAATATTCAATGTACAACATACGTGGCATTCCCAAAGGGTAAGAAACGACGGCTGTGCTTCTTCTGACTATATCGATGATATGTAATACTCTTGTATCTGTCAGTTAAGTTGGGACCGAGAGCAAAACTTGTCATGGGCGGGATCGAAGGATGGAGACGGCCCTCTGTTTGCATGTGTTCATTTCATTTCAAATACATATTTACATACAAGACATGGCAAGAAGATCCCTCTCCTTGCTTTGTTTTCAGCATTTTGGTGTGTAAACTGGCCGGTTTCTCCAAGTTTACTGGTACATTCTTTTCTTCCTGTTGCTCATTACTTGGTGATTTGGTGTTCTTCCGTCAATTTCACATGTAAAAAAAAAAAAAGATCCGAAGTCCCCCCTCCCCATGTCTTTTTTGTCAAAAACCTGAGATGAATGTAACCCTTTCTGTCAGCTACAATCTGTTACAAATCGTATAATGGCGAATCACAGTTCAGTAAAAATTGACTTCAAAAGAGTTTGCGTACACAAGAAAAAGAGTCCGGAAATCCGGACATAGTGGGTTGCGATTTTTTGTTGGGGTTTTTTTTTTTTTTTGGCAGAGCTGCAGGTTCAGAGTGCAGATTACAGGGGCACATGCGGGTGGATGGGGGAAAGTGGATATCTTGTTGTCGTTTATGCAGTGATGTGCAGTGATGTGTAGTGGCAATGTAAATATCTATGTGTTTTGTGTGTCTTTTCTTGTTTACTGGCTGTGATAGGTTGGGCTTGGCGGTGATGATGCATGATGGAAGATCAGTGATTGATTGATTGCTTGCTTGATTGTTCAAGGTGATGATCTTTTTGTTCTTTTTAGTTGGCCAAGAATTGACACACTGCTTAAACGGGAAGCTGCAGCAGAGCGGATGTTGCTAATTGGCAACTGTCACTTTGGCAGTCAATCACCGTCAGTAGTCCAATCAAGCAAGTTCATTATCTAAATATTTACAAAAGCTTCTTCGAATCTATTCCCGATATCTCTATCGAACCGCCGGTTGCCGACCCGCTATTCCACGCAGTAATATCCCTCGTCTTACAAACCTTTCAAATCCAAACGCAGAACTTTTTTTTCTCGGCATTCTTGTCCCACAACTCTAGAACCCCTCATGATGGAAATCTCTTTTTTTTTTTTTTGCAAAGAATGAGAATCTTACTCTCTAGGCCCTCCCCCCCGCCACCGAAAAAGGGCCGCAACCTCAAATTGGGTTGTGGCGTCCGAGCAGTGTTGGTTTCTAGAAGGTGGCTAGTGCGGTGAGAAATTTAAAGTGTTTTCCTGATTAGGAAAAGTGGTCGAGACAGGTTCTTGGGTTTCCCGGGGTTGTATGGGGTGGATGATTTCTATTATTTCTATGGCTCTCTTTGCGGAGGTATCCATTAGTCATGGTCGGCGATACACGACAACATTGTCTAGAAGAACAACAATAATTTTCGCTTGAGTTTTTAGGGCGATGTTGATTGTCGGGGATTGATCGACAAGCTAGAAAACACCGGCCCGTCTTCTTGAATAGGAAGCAACCTCCTCTATCCCGTCTGACAAAAACTTCAGCTTCTCCCTCCTAGTCCCTGTTCGCCATATATCTAATCCACGAAACTTATGTATATACGCAGAAATGGAAAAACCTACCCCGTCTTTATTTGACAGGTAGGAAATGACATCCACATACAAGAGCAATTCGCTTGCGTAATCCATACCAGCTGACGTTCACCCCGTTGAGCAAAGTATCAGTATCCCGTATTTTGGCCGGGGACTTGTGTGGGATTTATAGAGGATAGTGCGGATTGCGTGTGGTCAATTAACCACTATCTATCGGCGTGGTAAACTCGCCCGTGATTTGCAGAAGGGATGGAACATAAAATGGAAAATGCAAATTATCTGGCTCAGTGAAAGCGCAGCATGGAGCAAATTCATGTGAGATGTTAATGCGAAAGCATCCACCTACTCGGAATAGCAACTCGATGCTATTCGAACCCTAAATAGACGAGTCAGCCAGACAGACAGGTAGATTGTATGTAATAACACTTTTTCTTATCCATCTCATATTGCATTTTTGCCCCTTGCCCCTACGCACATTCTTGATTCCAAAGATTGGAATATCACTGTCAATGCAAGACGAAAAATAAAAAAATAAAAACATTCGGCTACACCTTCTCGAAAATGGCGAGGGTATCATAAAGTATATGTTGTTGCACAAGAGGTCATGTTTCTGAGAAAGAAAAATTAAATCCTGACAAAGGACCTGCGTTGAGTGTGGGGAAGCTGCAGGCTTGCGGTGAAGAGCGGGCGGATGGTTTCGTTAGCGCAGCCCATTGGGTGGGTGATAATGCAATTGTTGATCAATTAGATAAAGCACTGGGCAACTGTTTATGGGTTGGTGTGGTTAACAACCCTAATGTTGGCATGACTCTCAGAAATGAAGAATGGCGCTAAAAATAAGTTGTTTGATATCTGCTAATAATATGCTACCCAGATTTTGAATTGACATCGGACTCAAAATTACACAACAAAAATGCAGAATGCATGTTGCTGAATCGATCCATATGGCATTGTTAGCGGCAATGTAAGATGAAGTGAGACATGCATGAGATCGGAACAGAAGAAGGAAGGGGCCTGTATGGGCCATTTGTCCGAGGGGATGGTAAGTGAGATTGCCGTTGGTTTGATAGTGTGACGATGTATGTAGGCAGGGACGGGGGAGATAGCGGAGGGAGCGACTCCCTTAGGGTGTAATGGCCCGGATGGGGTTCCAGGCTGCGGGGGGAGAGGGCTGTGGTGGTTGCAGGAAGAGAGCAGGTAGCATGGATTTAGACCTAAACCATACGTGCCGGGGTTTGCATGTTTATGTGTCTTTAGGGTTGTTAGTTACAGAGCATCTGCGTGGCTTGATTAATTTTATTTTTATCGATTCTCAAAACCAACAGTAGACTTGAAGTAGACTTGACTGTTAACAACCAACAATAACGAAGCACTGTCCATGTCTCCTAATAAATCACACGTTACTTTTTCTCCCACACAAAATACCAAAACTAGCAAAATCCAACAAAATATCCCACCCACCAGACCATCTCCCAATTAAAACTCAACCCGCGAGAATGAGCAAAAAGACTGCCAAAGGGATACTGACAAAGCAGGGAAGGCCATTTCTGTAAAAAAAAAAAAAAAAAAAGAAAAAAAAAAGATAACCAAAATTAGACAAAAAGCGAGGTGTCAAATTAGGGATTAGGGAGGTGGGGGGATGCATATCTAGATGAGGACAGTGAATATTAGATAAATCGATGAATCGCCGACAAATCACGGTGACCTAGACAGTGTATTAAATGTAAGAGGTGATGTGTAAGGGCATGTAGATACAATGTGTTGGCAAAAATTATGGATGTTAGTGATGAACATTGTGTTTGTAGACAACGGGGAAGATAGGACTTCTGTTGGCCAATTGCAAACGAAGTGATTGATGTTTATGCTGATGTTGTCAGGTGTTTTCCATATTGCATACCAATACTACCGTTTACCCTCCCTGCAATTCCCGCAGCCCGCGACCCGTAACCCACCATCTCGCTGCCATCTATGTCGAAGTCCTTTACTCTTCCTTTCGGCCCCTCACTAAACTGTAAACCCCCGGTCACCGATCCTTTCTAAGTCTACCTCATCACTGATTGGCAAACGGAATTTGGCGCAATGTTGTCTATGTTGTCTTTAATACCCAAAGGTACTGTCAACAACATTCAGATGGGTGGATGGCGAGTCACATTCCCGTTTTTGTGATCTTGGCGAGGTTGTTTGTGTAGTCATTGTGTCGTGAAGGTGTATCAAAGGACTCGAGGCAAGTCCATTTACAGATAAAAAAAGACGAGGAGATCATGGGCGATCGACGATGGACAGTGGCGGTGATGGGGGGCAGGGTTTAGGGGATAGGCAGATGGGTAGAATAAAAAGTGTGATGGCGCTAGTGAGAATGGTATCAAAAAGCAAATCGACACAAATTGAGGCCGTAATCAGTCGCGATGACTAATGAAGCGGTGGGCATTTTCGAGTATGTCTTTAAAAGCCCTGCGAGGCGATACGCAACGATCAACCGGGTGGCTCAAGCTTTAAGCTCACAAACTTCCAATAAGATCCAAGACTAAAATGCCACTGAGATTATTGTAATGGTCAAGGTTGAGATACAAAATTGGCCTTGGCTTATATGTTCTGGCCCCTCCATCATACACCTCGTCTCAATAGACCAAAAGTCCAAGATGTATTAATATTCTGGTGACATGCGTCAATGGCATATCCTGCCACCAAAGTTCTCTTTGTCATACATTGCTGCTGTCAACGCAATGCAAGTTTGTAAATCATCTCTTGGGTCCGTATATGTATTGCAACTGATATTTGACATTTGTGCCGCCACAAGTAACCAAATGTAGCTTAAATCTACTTGCCCCGCTAGCCACGCAGCAAATAATGTGGCGTCCCGCTTTCAGTAGTTGGTTATTTTGCACCTGTCAGATTCCTTCACCTAGAAATAACCCTGGCGCCATCGGCTAAACGACAGCACAATTGTAAACAAACTTATTTTTTGAACCTTCGATCTTGATTTGAATACCCAGACCTTTAGCCCTATCACATCCGTCTTCCGCGAGCAAGTAAAGTTTCATGTTATCACGTCTTTAGTATAGCATTCACATTGCACAAGAGCTTCGCATCTTTTTTTTTTTCTTTCCAAGGCTCGTCACTCTCGTTCTCGTTTACTCCTTGTTTTCTTTCGTTAATTATTGTTGGTACATTTGCGACGAGGACGACGTCACAAAAAGATAAAAGATAACAAGCTTGATCCCAGCCAGGAAAATGCAGTTGATGCAAAGGGCACCTGACTTGACTTGTCACGGTACACCATGATCATAATCGTGGACGGTCTATTTACATGATGTATAAAGGACTGTGGTTAATCCCTCTTGATCACATGTCTTTCCCTTCGCTTAAAATGAGGACCCTGCATGGTATTTTCGTGAGCCCTAACCCACTGTTGATGAACTCGAAGTCTTTTTCGATATAGAGAATAATGTTCAAAAGACGCACACTGCATATTGCGAGACATAACTCAGTGTCTTGTGAGAAGATGGAAGGGTTATTGTCTCATTGAGGCTTCTATTCTGCCGACAGTGACAATAAAGACTCTTGCCATTCTCGTCGCAGTCGGAAAGTCTAGGTTTTGGGTCTGAAAGAATATCAACAAAGGCGAGAATGTGAAGGGGATGTACAAAAAAAAAAAACAGGAATAAGTAACACGGGACAACGATAAAAGAAGAAAAAATTACGGGGGGTGTGTCGTGATCTGTGAAAGAGTTATTAGGGTTATAATTGCATGTAAGCGACTTGGCGAGGACAAAATATGGTTGGTGTGTTTGGAGAGAGAATAAGATATGAGAAAGGTATTTCAGATTGGAGGAAGAGCTATATTTGGAAAAAAAAGCATACTGATTCATTCTTTGGTGAAGAAGGACTTGTCGTTTTTGGACATTGATCTGGGAAAATAATTTGTAGGACAATTGGAGAGAGAATTGAGAACCCATGAAGTGAATCAGCGGGTGGGAATTGGCTAGGTGGATCCTGAGATCGGAGGGATGCAACTTTGTTTTTTTTTTTTCTAATTTGAGTTTTTATTTATTGTTGTTGGAGTAAGAGGGCTTTCTGTGTTTTTTTTTTGGGTTTTTTTTGCGGGTATCCTCGCCGTTGGTCCGGTTGGTTGGGTTGATTTATTGGTTGGTTGATCGCCACTGATGTGTTGGGTTTGAGTTGGTTCTGCGTAGGAATAAAAGTGTCTCTTTCTCATATTAGGCTGTGTATGTCTGTGTATGTATATGTGTGTGCCTTGTAATGTCTTTGGACCTTGGGTGAGGGAAAAGCGCAGATACTTGGTAACGATGCACTGCACAGATGGACATGGACGAACCGGAAAATCTGTTTGGTGTTGTTTTGGGGAAGTCCAGGCTGGATGGCGGAGGAGGGATGGGTATGACTTGTCTGTACTTTGGGATGGGTATTGGTTGGTTGTGGGGATGTGTGATTTTCTTTTTTTTTTCTCTGGCAAACCTCTCAATTATGAGACGAAAGGGGGGGGGGGGGCGTATGACGTTTATTGTCATTGTCATTGTCGTCGTTGATATCAAGTTGGTTCTGTGGTTTTAGGTGTAGGGAGGAGGCAAAAAAAAGGTTGACTGAGCGTGCAGATTCTCTAACAGGCGCAAACAGGTGTGGTGCCTTGGATATGTATGGCGTCGCCTGTGTGTTATCATCGTTGCGGTAGGTGATGTACGAACTGATGGGCAATGATTCGCCACTGACGATGGCGATTACGGCAGTGCGTATGTGTGTGCGTGGGGATAGTGGTTCCGGAGGGGACATTTTGAGCAAGAAGAAGTATGTACATAGGTGTTTGACACGTGGATTGGAGACAGGAGGCAATGTTTGAAACATGTGTGAGTATGTGAACTATCGTGGGCGCCGTGCCTCCCGGTGCAGTGTTCGGAGTTTCGAAACATGGGTTGGTGTGTGTGTGTATAGAGTGGTTTGATATTTACTAAAGGTGTTCACGATGAAATGTTGAGAAGAACGACGTGGATATCAAAGCAATTACAGCTGATGATGTCCTTTTGTTCTATATTTGGCCACTTGCGATAACAAGATAGAAGATAGCCCCCACTACAACCCGAAGCCGAACATGATTCGAAGCTTCTGTGCATACACTCTATTTTCATCTTTCCTACACTCAAAACCTTGTCAACATCACCCATTGCCCACCCACAAGCGGTGTAGACAGATGACACCGCAAAACCTAAAGTAAAACGAAAAAAAAAAATCCCAGCCAACACAACAACAACCTGCATTTCTGCATTCTGCATTCCGTGCCGTGCCGACTAGTGCTTGCAGAAATAACCAGGCGCCGATTGGCTGACTGGGGGTGTTATAGTTTCCGAATTTGGCAGACGTGATTTTTTTTCTTGATTCTTTATCTTGTGTGTGTGTCTGTCACTGACTAGGTTGGGAAGGGAACAAAAATTTAAGTTGCCCACTTTTTGGGTGGGGGAAGGGGAAAAGACTATACAATGGAGAAAGAGAGAAAAGGAGGAAATGGGAGTATAAAAAAACATAAGAATATATATTGGCTGTTGTGAATGAATGACTACGAGTTGACTTGTTGGAATTGATGATTACTCAAGAGGATCTCTGTTTTATGTCATCCCGGTGTATTACATCACAAGCATCGGGGTCCGAGCCGGATATTAGGAAGATATTAGTTAGGGTTACTGATAGTGCTATGATGTTCGATAACCCCTACACCTGCAACACACCGACAGCTGCACCCATCATTGAGCATCAAACCAATGCAATGATGACAGGAAGCAGAGTGCAGAGTGTTAGCCCTATGTTTTATGTATTAAGGACAGAAAAGAATAACAGGCATAATAGAGAAGAAGGGAGAGGAGGGTCTTGTTGATGACGCAAGAAATGCATAAAATTGGGGGACACGACCGCTGCTATGGAGGTCGTCGGTAAATGGATTATAGTTGGAATTAGTCATCCATCATCCATGGCCGATCCCGCGTAGATGGATATGAACCTTTGTCTACCACCGGCTGTACGGATTGATGTCATGTAGTATTTTCACCATAAACTATACCCTCTGTCCCCTCTGTCCCCGTTACCCGGGACTGAGCTGTGATATAGAGAAAAACAAGAAAAGAAAGAAGGAAAGAAAGAAAGAAACAAAAACCATCGCGCGCGCGCGCGGGTAGACAGACAGACAGACAGACGGGACGGGGCCTCAGAAACCATTGGGGGCACTTGGTGCTCGAGGCAAAGTCATAGCTCATGGACACAGAGACTCACAAAGACACTGGTGTATAGAGACGGTGGGGATTGTAATGTCTGTGGGCGTGGGGGTTGTGTGTGTGTGTGTGTGTGTGAGGGTTTATAGTTTCGGAAAACCGAATGGGTGGGTGAAGTGGGGATACGGTTTTTTTTTCTCATCGATGTCGGGATTGCTGTGTGTATTGTGTATTGTTATGTTCGAATATGTGTCTGTATATCCGGGGTGCCGCTGGAATTTTGCCCACAACGAAGACAGCGTCAGATGTCATTCCAGCGGGATGTTGTGTGTGTGCTCTTTTGGAAGATTAGAGAGACATGTATGCTGTTCAGTTTGACTGTGGCTGGTATGCTTAAAGTCTTTCCTTATTCATATCCATTTATCCGCGACCGCTATTTCCATATTTACATTCGGAGCGAGGGAGAGTAACCATTCCTGTTGTTGATGCTTCTTGCTGTGCTGTGCTTGTTTAACGGCGGGTTGTTGTGCTTTGCTATGGCTGGGCCACAGGACTGCCAGCCAGCCAGCTAACCCCTAGTAGGGGGCGTGTATCCTTTTCCTCAAACGGGGGCGTGAAAATCGCGATCAAGGGTGTGTCTTTTCTCAAGGGCGTCCCTTCTGCAGCCCATACACACCCAGCCTAAAAAGGGCGTGCGATTTTAATACACCGACTGGACAAACATACCCCTCTGAAAGGGATAACCGGTGAAAGGGAAGGTGTGGCGATAGAAAAAGAAGAAAGAGTGAGAACAGAGAGGGAGGGGGGGGGGCATGGATTGGGGTTTTGGGTTTCCCGTGTGTCGCTGGTAGAGGAGTATATATCATGACGGGTCGCCCTCATGTTGTGTCGGGATTGTTCTTCTTGTTTATTGTTATTATCAAGCAAAACAGCATTCAGAGTCGGAATCAAAAGTTTATTCTTTCAACGATCAACACACACACACACACATACACACACACAAACAATTACATATAATCACGCAGTCTTGACTCTTCTATTACTATCTACTCTACTACATCTCATCTACATACACACACACACACACACACAATGTACGGCTCGTACGGCTCATACTCCACCATGTCCACCGCCTGGGACGACCTCGACCTCACCCCCACCAACACCATCGAAGACTCCTCCTGTGCCTTCCCCTCCTGGCCCCGCCGCCAAACTCTTTCCTCTTCCACTACCACCACCACCACCACTTTCTCCGGCCTCCCCACCTCCTACCTCTCCGACGACGACCTCTCCCTCTCCCCCCTCTCCACCACCTCCACCTCTCCGTCTCCTTTCTCCAGCAGTGATAACGGCGCGGCGGTATCTTTCGGCTCGTCAGCTGTCAGCAGTCCAATTTCCTGCTCGCCGAGCACGACGCGCTTCCTGCAGTGCGAGCGCGAGAGACACATTCGCGAGGAGGAGATGGCGATTTTGCGGATGAAGAAGGCGGCGGAGCAGCGGGAGATGGTCAAGATGTTGAAGGAGGAGAAGGAAAGGCGGAAGATTGTGGCGGCGAAGAAGGCGAGGGCTAAGAAGGCGGCGAAGCTGGCTGCTATCTCTGAGTAAATGAGGATCGGGTTGAACTATTTTACAGCCTGCAAAACACAACCAATGCTCGAGAAGTGGTGATAGCTTCTAGGACACAACACATAAAGACCCGGCCTTCGATCATGATCCCGACGGCCCTTCGCCTCACGGCATTTTTTCTTGCTTTTTTTTTTTTCACGAAACAAGAAAAAACACAACATCAAAACAAAAGCGTCGAGACTACTCCGCACCACTTTCACTCTTCATTTCTTTTAATCATCTTCACACTTGGCACCAGGCCATGACTACCGACATAATCATCACGGCGTTCTTCCCTTTATATCACTTTTTATTTAATTGGGATCACTTTGGTTATCGATGGGACCTAATTTGGGAATTTTGGGCAGTATTATTTATTTTTGTATTTTTGGGTTTGCTTTTTGGGCGAATTAAAAAAAGAACTTGGTGGTTCTTTGGGATATATCTTTTATGGATGGGGGGCGTTTTTTGATTTCAAGAGCGAATAATACCCCAGATTGTTTATTGTTGATCTGCTTTGGATAGATCGGATACCATTTAGTTTTCTTTTTTCTTGATCTTTTTTATCGGAATTTTATCAAATTTTCTCTGCATTTTTTGGATCCCATTGTAATATCGTAACGTGAGAGCTTCCAGATAAAAATTGTGACTAATTGTGAGAATTCAGGTGAGAGGAAATGACCCGCTCACTTGCTTTCATTCAGCACGCTATGAAATGGCCCGGCCACTGTAAATCTCATGCCCATGCCCTGAACGGTCCTCTTTGTCTCACTGTAATTCCCAGCCAGCCATGTCTCCGCCACATAGGAATCACATACTTTTTTTTTTTGTTACGGAGTCACAAGTTAAAATTAGAGTCATTGTAGAAAATTCAGCGAAAAAGCCAACAGTTGACTTTTCTTCAGTTCGACTGTAATAAGCGAGGAGGACGAGACACTGAGGCGGTGGTGGTGGTGGTGGTGGTGGTGGTGGTGGATGTGAGGATGGGAAAAGGAAGCAAGATGATTGGCTGGAGGGTTGAGTATCACGAGGAAAAATGGGAGCCATTACGTCTCTGCCTAGAGTTACAAGATATCTTTTTTTTTTTCTTTTACTGCATGTGAATCCCGCACACAAGATAAATATGGTGATCGAACATCGTGATCGTGGTGAGACCTATATTTATCAGTCATATACATGTCTACTTGACTATTTCCTCACTGATTGGGCAGTTATCTTTTCCCCACAGAGCATAGCCCATGACATCACATCGTATTACCGGCAGCAAGTGGCATTGTCCCCGTCAAATACGATTGATTGATTGCGCACGCCTGGCTTACGCAGCAAGATTCTCTCCACCCCGGCCTTGATCATTTTCTAAGCAATCAGAGAATGAGAATGTGCTAAGAGATGAAATAATGTGTATCTCGTGATGATGATTTATTGATTGATACCTAGATGTTGTTGGTGACTCGTTGGAATTGGCGAGGGGATTGTGAAGAGGGGGGTTAATGTTTTTTTTCTGGCCAACCAGAGCGACTGTGTATGCGCAGAGGAACAAGCGAAAGGAGGGGGGATCATCGCGGGGTTGGTCCAGTGTGAGTGTGTGGATCTATACAATACATACAAAAAAACATCAACGACACATGTGTTTAGCTCTAACAAATGTCAAAAATAGCCCCATGGCGGTGACGTAGACAGTTAATGGTTTTGTCCCAGGCGTTGTGACCATGAGCACAAGGAGGCCTAGAGCGCTCCGTGGCACCGTGCCGTATCTCGTTGCCGCCAAATTAATGATTTTGTTGGCGAATTAACGTGGAATAACACAAAGATCTCATGTACAAGTATGTGTATAGATTGTGTCTGAGAGAATCACAGAAAATGATTGATGATGTCATTTGGTCGAGAGTACTTACACTGGTAGTTGGTGGTTGATGGCGGTGGTCTGTGTTTCGCTTGTTATTTTGGGCGATATATATAAATATCAACCCGAGATAACATGGTAATGCATGGCCATGGCCATAGCCAAGTCCTGGTGTTTTCTTCTCTTTGGTAGTATCGCCGCTCATGATAAGATTGAATTGATGACACTACTTTTGTTAAACGCCGGTTCCAACTGCAACAAGATCGGAAATTGGAAATCGAGAATCGAGATCGGCATCCCGGGCTGATGACGCCACGGCAGCGGCGGCGCATTGAAATCGAGAGAGAGAAACAAGAGAGGTGTATAATTTATTGTTTGGATGCCGAGGCCAACTACATGACTTGACTGGTTCTGTATCATGGTGTCGCATGGCTTAGACATCATTTTTTTTGACTTGATTCGCCCAGTGGTTTCTTCTACGGTGAGGCAACCTGGCGTTTCTTCGCAGAACCTCACAGAAGCAACCAACATCCACAAACATGAGATGACACACTCTCTATTTTTGATTACTTGATTACTCAATGTCTCTGTGGATCCCAAGGCCTCCTCACTCGTATTTTTCCTTTCTTTTGAGAAAGCCTGATTATTTTGTTGCTTTTAACTCCGTGTTTCTGCCCTCTTTGATGTAGCACAACAATAAATCTCCGGGAATCTACGCTGTTGCACGTCGCGGTCAGCTCGTGTGCCGTGTCGTGTCGTAACTCGCAGCCAAACATAAGTGACTGGCTCTTTCTTTTTATTCTTTTTTCTTCTTGTCTCGTGTCTTGTAACGGCGCGAGGATGTAGTCATGATTGGAGTTGCCGGATTGAGAAGGACGGGAGAGTCTGAGAGCCCGGGATATGGCTGTAGCTAGGTGGTGATGCTAGATAGTGGGACAAAGGTATATAAATATGTTTCTATGTGATTATATAGTATGTGCATGTGTAAAAAGATGCCAACCGAACATTGTGGATGTATATATACATCTGTGTATGAGGTGCAATATTACAAAATTGGAAATAATCATCGCTGACTGATACTCTCGTATACCAGATCCCTGGTCTCCCCCACGCTCTCTCCAACAGACTCAGTCATCCATCTCACGTACCACTCTTTCACCCACCATCCCGCCATGTCCCACACCATAAAACCAATACCATAACCACCAACTGCCCTCCCTACCGCATCACTCCGTCACACCGGAGATTTTGCGGTTGGTTGCGGACGGTTTATCAGCATAGTGATATTGATGGTGGTGGAGAAATAACGATTTGACCTAGCCAATGCATGTGTCTGTGTTATGCCGAATGCAGAGGATCACCCCATCGGAGTTGATTGGAGTGGTGGAGATGTTGATGTTGAGAGTGGATCTACATAGTGCAGGATTATGTAAGCAAAAAAAAAAAAATGGAGAACTCTGAATGACGACCTTGACCGTTCCCAGAAACTCGGGAGACACCCAAAGACAAATATTAGAATTATTCATCACTCCATCCCGCACTATATAACCAACCACCAACCCATCGGAATGCCAGATGCTATATATGTACTGTCGTCATTGCCCTTTTATTCTGTCTCTGTCTCTGTTTCCCTTGTAGACATTTGTCTTCTTCGATATACGCACATTCCTGTGGTTACCAGCAGCTTCTTCGGCGGCCGGTGATTCAAAAGGGTTGTTTACATAGCTGGAAGTGGTCCTTGGAGAGCGGCGATGGGTTGAATGCGGGGAAGGAGGGGGGAGGGAGCGGGGGTGGATACGAAGGGAGGGATATGGATATATGAGTATATATGTAGATAGATAGATTGGGGAGGGTTCATCGTCTGTAGTCTGTAAATGGATATAAAGTAAAGAGAGACACAATAAGGTTCGAAGTCAAGATATTTATTATCATGGCTTATGTCATGTTTGGTGTGAACTGCCCTTTCAACCTTTAACTAAGTTCGTGGTGATCATCGAATGACTGTTCTATCTTCTTCTTGTCTGGGGCTTGTGTCCTATGTTAGACATGACGCCATATTGAGTTTCACCCAAGCCACTCTCATAGGCATGTTAATGGTAGATGTATCCATCCGATACTCCCATTGGCGGAGATGACGAAGGGTGCCCGGACAGGAAGATAGGATGAGATGTGCCAGGAATTGAGGAGAGACATAGGTCATTGATTGGGTGGGAAGGAAGGGGACCCGTGAAGATGAAGAGATGAAGGTATCTGACTCAGTTCTTGCATACATGTCTGACTATATCACATGTAGCCTTTTCTCAAACAGTGGACTAGAAGACATGATGTGTATCCACGCCTCTCAGGCCTCTCGGTGTCATCCATCCACTGTACAGACATAAGAAACAAGACCATGTAATTGCATCTAGATTCCCA
This sequence comes from Ambrosiella beaveri, assembly GCA_030294605.1. Taxonomy (NCBI): domain Eukaryota; kingdom Fungi; phylum Ascomycota; class Sordariomycetes; order Microascales; family Ceratocystidaceae; genus Ambrosiella; species Ambrosiella beaveri. The sequence goes on from JARQWA010000071.1 coordinate 107,653, forward strand.
GTTTCTGCCACCCGATTACGTGGTGAAATACAGGTACATATGTATGCATGTCCATCCATCCACCCACAAATCCACCCAGCTAACCAGCCTATTGATAGCACCCATCTGTGAGTACCTTGGATGGAGGGGGCGTGTACATCATCTCTATCCATCTACCGAGCTGTATAGTGACCTCGGTAGCATCGGTGGTATCGGGGAGGGAATCATATCTGTACATACGTATGTATATTTACTGGAGCCGAGACAGCCGAAGATGTCGACGTTCGATGGGGGTAATGGATGTTTCGGTTCGGGTGGATGGTCAGTAGACACTGCAGTCTGTGTGTCTGTGTAAGCAAGAATGGATATTATTTAACGGGATGTATATATATATATATGCAAAGTCACTGGGTAATTCAAGATTACTTGGCTGGTTGGCTCGCGAAGGGCTCCGGCGAGATGACATGGCCAGCTGCTTTTGTTTAATTCTGGATTCCGGACGTCAAAACAGGTGATTGATGTATTAGTTACACCTTCAAGCAACCAATGAGCTGAGAAAATCTCTGGGTTCTTCGCCTATGCAGAAACGTAAAGGATCGGGCAGTTGGGGGAGGAGGCGGTTGTTGTTGTGCTGGCGGGTATGTGGGTTGGAGGTAACGTATCAAGAGTGATCAGTAGATGGGAGACCATATGGGAAGATGGGATGAAGAGGATGGGGAGGAGGAGGGAGAAGAGATGAAGGTAGGTGCAAAATGGAGGGGTAGAGGAGAGGGTTGTCACTGGAAAATATTGCAATATCTAATGACTCTTTATCAATGACATCATCATTTTCTCTTTGAGATTATCTCCTTTTATTGATTAGCAACTTGTATGCTATATTAACACTCAAAGCCCATCTCCTTTCATCATATCCATACCCTACCCCTTCCTCACGACGCCAACACCTCATATGTGCTGGCATGCACTGACAGCCCAGGCTGCATATGCACCCCAAGAATCCCCAGCCCATCATACATTGAGCCTAAATGTTTGTGTGCATCTGGATAGAGGATTCCTATTGTGTTGGCTGGCTGGATTAAGCTTGCAGCCTAGGCTGACAGATGGTGTGTATGGTTGGGGGAGATGGAAGGTCTGGGCGTTTGAGGTTTTCTTGGAGACGTGGAGAATGTAGTGGGAAGATGATGATGGATGATACGGGTGTAGAAACTACAGATACGATGAAGAATCACTCGCTCACATGGTTTTATTACTATCCTCATTGGGCACCAATACTTCTTACCAGGGCCTACTGACAAAGGCCACTTCCATAGCTCTCATCTCGTTCTTCTAAAAACATTGTCCTCGCCACCTTTCTTATACTCTAAAATTATCTACAATTCAAATAATCTCACCATACCAATGTCTAACAGTAAATAGATAGATGATTCCACGATCTCAGCCTCTCTCCATCCCCATCCCAATCCAACCCAACAACCAGCAAGCCCTGCAGGATCACATAACCGAATGCACGTCGCCGGCAAGCCTCCCGCCAACGCACAACGCACATGATTTCCCAAGCCCTCTTTTCACCATGCCAAAGTTTAGCAAATTTTAATTCTAGTAGGTTAATCTTATTTTAAAAATGCATCAAAAAATCTCGTGATTTTGCAGAGTAACATCACTGGGTTTGGGTGTTCTGGAATCATCACGTGTGGCTAGGCCACAGCTGGCCTTGGGTAAAATAAAGTCTGCATATGACATGTAACGGCATTGAAATTGCTTTTCTTTTCTATTCTAGCCGATTTAAGCATAGTTGAGATGGGGTTGATACGTAGCTATGGGATCTCGGCTGACTCGGGAATGTCTCGGTCCCAGCATGATTACGATTCCGGGCCCGTCACGGGCCCGAGGATGCGCGGCATCAGCGATTTGGCGGAGTCGTGCATAGTCCACGTGGCTTGATTCTGTTCATTAGAATAGTAAAAAAAAGCAAAGATAAGAAAAGAAAAGAGTAAAACCCTCATACATTCAGAAGTTGTAATCTCACTCACTCCTCACCCCCCGGCTGGACCCCACCCCAACCCGGCCCGTGTATCCCGGAAACTCTCAAATTGTCATTCATTCCCATCAAGGTATGGAGTGCCGGCTGCGTGGCCAATGGAAATGCGTTTGACTACAAATCAAAAGATTGTGGGTTCGAATCCCATCGTGGCCACTTCCCTTTCTGAGGGAGTGGGGTGGGATAGTAATGATGGTGACTTTTTAACTCTTTTCTGTTTTGTGCTTTTTCTGATTCTTTGGGAAAGGATGGAAAAGATCTGGTTCATGATGGTAACGTTGGGGTGTCGTGGAAAGGGAAATGGCTGGTAGTGGTGAGCTGGTAATAGTTGAAGGTCCGGACATCGTGAATTGCTTGGAGTACTTGGTTGCTTGATGCCATGGTGAACCTCTGGTCAACTAACCCAAACTTGAGAACAAACAACAGATACACTCACATCTCACTTTGAATAGAGGATCAAAGCCCTCTTGATTGTATCTAGCAAAGGCTCTCACTGGCAAGGTGACACCAGGAGCTTCCTTGAACTGGACAGAATGGGGCAGTATCACTTCTATGTGAGGAAATTGCTGTTAGAGCGAGTATTTTAACATATGCTTAGAAGCAGATAGGATGTATAGATTCATGAGACTAGCCCCAATTCTCCAAAACATCATGTTAATAATATCATTTCCGAAACCTGGGCTCAACCATAACACCAGCCTCTGATACACTCCGGTATGTGACTGACCTCTTTCAATGAGTCAATGTTTTCTAAACATTTAGAAAGGTAATAATCTGATCTGTATATATTATCTTAGCCCTATTTTCTATCTTCTATTTGATAATTCTAAATCTAGTCTTCGTCTTCTGGAACGTCCTTATGGCTGACTATTGTGTACATCTTACCTAAGTGTTCCATGCCAGGCCATACCATGCATCGAGTCTTCAAGATGAAAACCCAGTAACCTACTATTAGCTAGCTTGTACGACACTTTAAATGTTGCACCAGTATCATAATTTTTGATAAGATACAACCACTATTATACTTGAGGGGGTTAGCTTGATAGCTTGATAAGATGATCTCTGCCAGCGGCAGTAACGACTAGGCCCCAGTAGACGTGATAAACACTATCATTCCAAGCTGATTAATCTATAAGAGATGTCATCAACTTTAAAGAAACTTGACAAGTTGCTCTATAACAGTAGACATCTCATGAAATGGAGTGCAGACAATATACGTCCATGGACCCCAAGTCTAGCGAGAAGGGTTTTGGGGAATATGGGCGCGGTTTTGTTTGAGATGATGGATAACTATATGAAGGACTGTGTCATGTCATACTCAAAAGCAGCCACACACACACACACACACACACACACACACACACACACAAAAAAAAATTCACGAGCTGGGAGGAATATAAAAACAGTCCGACAAAGAAGGAGGATATATGCCTTCAAGCGGATTTGAACCGCTGACCTCGACATTACTAGTGTCGCGCTCTGCCAACTGAGCTATGAAGGCAGGACTATTACCTAAGTGTCCAGGAGTATTTTGGAACCTAAGAATTTGGCTACGGCTGCTGAGAACGAGTTGCGTTGTTGATAATGGGAGGCATTTATAGTGTATGAGACAAGGGATTCCGTGATAGTCATGGCCAGTGATAATGGAGTGGATGATTGGCTAACCTGTTAGACGCAAGGGCGACATCGCTAGAAACCTTGAGCTGATTACATGATTACTTGTTCGGCTTGTATATTTATCTGTATGTAAATATATCGGACAATGGCAGCCATCTTGTCTTGTAAAAAAGCAAAAAAAATAAAAAGAATGTTTCGACCTAAGACATCATCACCGACGTCACCAACCATCCCATCCCTTCTCAAATCCTCCTGTGTCACGATCTCCCCTTCTTATCCATCTCAAATTCTGTATATCTCTTTCCCCCCATCTGCCCACACAATACCCAAAATCCCACACCCATCTCTCCCAAATTAACTTTATTAAATAAAAAAAATATCTACAAATATAAATTCCCCCTCCCCCCAAATACACTCGCGGCGGCCCCACAATTCCCTTGCCCGGCGCTTCGTTGACGCCTCTGCTTGGCTACCTGTGGATAAAAGTGGGACACAGACTAGGGTCTGTTGATGACGGGCGGTTGTGGGTTTGTGGAGGGGAATGCAGGCCTCTGATTGGTTAGGGGGATTTAGTGGGAGGAAGAAGAGATGATGGTGAAGTTAAAGAGGAGAGATGGAGATAGAGATGGGATTGATTGATTTGAGAGACATTGAGAGAAGAAGGAAAGGAAGAGAAATAAAAATTCGAGAGTTGGCGGGTTGGTTTTAAATACGTTTAGGGAAAAGAAAGAATGGCCGGAATTGTCGACCTGGGGTTCATGTCAATGTTGCGGTATCATGGCCATGTTTCTGTCTTGCCTTTTGTTGTGTATACATGTACATAATTCTTATTTTTAATTTGATTAATATTCATCTATAGGCATTCACCAGGAAAAATAGATGTAGGCATCTTGAAATAGAGTCACTATGCAGATATAAATGTTGAATATCATTTAGACGCCTACATTCACTTCCAATCCCCAATATCCTCTCTTCTCTTTCTCTGTCTCTCCCACCCACAACCTCACATCATCACCCAAATCACCGTCAACAATCCAACATCTCCAATCTCTTCTTGAAATCTATCTACTCACTTACTCTGTCACCATTCTATCGTCCCACAACCCCCCATCATCCATGTTCATAAATCCAAAATCTCATTAAGCGCCCTCCCTCCCCTGTCCCATCACACTTCTCACATCTCTCCTCTTCCTCGCCCCCCCGCCGCCTACTACAACCTCCGCTGCCCACCAGCCAATGGTGATGCCCCATTGGTCAGTAACGGTGCACCAGAGGCTGGGTCTGAATTATTTTGTATATTTAAATTGATTATATATCTATAGCTATATATCTCGGCTTGGATATTCAGATGGGAGGGTCTGGACTGACTGTACATGAATAGATGTATATACTTATAGATATACTTACAGTACACTACGGATGAAAGTACCCGGAGGACATGCCAGAAGGTCGTATTGTAAAGACAAGATCTGGGTTGTCTTTTTTCATTTTTTTTTTCTTGTTTCACGTCTGTCTTGATTTTTGATGACGACGATATAAATTATCAACACATTTAGACATCCACTTACCTCAACACGCCGTCAGAAACTCAAGGTAAATATGTGAATGACAATACCCACACCATCATCACACCACACCTTCAACAATCGCCATCTCGTCTCCATAATCCCATCACAAACCATTGCACCCCAAAGTACACCAACCATCCACTTACTCATCCGCTCGCTCAGCCCACTCCCGGTGGTTGGTTGGTTGGTCCTCTCCTCCCATTAATCCTATGCCATCCTAATCCCAATTCAATCTTGAATCCGCCCGCCAGTCGATCTTGTCGACAGACGATGTCTGATTCATTTTTTATTTGTTGTTGTTGTTGTTGTTATTGTATCATCTTTGATTTTTGATTTCTGACAGTCTGTCTCCCAGATTCTAGATAAAGAAGAGAGACACATACCCTCTATAATCGGGTATCTCCAGACAAAGAAATCAGAGCTGTTTAACCCGACACATCCATGGACTCGAGACAAAGACTCCATAAATGACGCCTAGACTTCATGTTCGTCAGCCAAAGAAAGCCTCAATGTCTTGAGACCAGCAAACACTAACCGACACCTCTGCAGATTCACCGCAATAACAACACTTCCAACCACAAATCATAACCCACGAACCACGAACACGGACGCTCACTTGACATCTGATCTCGTCCCACCGATACGCCACCGCTTGCGGCGGCTCTAATCCAACATTCACTCACCACCCATACCACAACACACCGCAATGTCCGCCTCCCGACTACAACCCCACTCCCGCGGCCGCACCGCCGACCTCTCCGACTTTGCCACGCCACCCCTCCCCCGTCTTGTCCGTGACTTCGCCCCTTGCGCCGCCACCTCCACCGCCTTCCTCTATGGCAGCGGCTCCCAAGTAATAATCTGCCGCCACAGCACCCTTGAGATCGAACGCCGTTTCTCCTCCCATACCGAGGCCATCCAGCTCTTGACCGTCGACAACGGTACCGGGAGATACGTGGCCAGCTATGATGCTGGGCAGACTGCCATCGTCTGGGATATGGGGACGGGCGAGGAGGCTGCGAGATTCACCTGCTATGATCACTTGACGGCGGCAACGTGGATGAAGAATGGCTGTATTGCCTTTGGAAATGTAGCGGGCCATGTCATCCAGTTTGACCCAAGGCACAGCGAAGAGAAGTCGACCATGACGTTGGCGACATTGCCGATTAGTGCGCTGGCGGTTGCTAACGATAACGTCACACATGCGATTGGGTGAGTGGCCCCCTCCGAAAGAATTAGAGGTCTACTTACCAAATGTCAACTAACACTCTGCCTCTCCCCAATAGCTATCTCAGCGGAACCCTCATGGTCGCCAACATTCAAAACGGCCGCTTCACTCCACTACACACCCTCAACAATAACCGGCCACCATCACCCATCGTCACCCTGCAATGGCACTCGTCCACCCCGCAGCAAAAGTCCACCATGCTCGCTGCTCAAACACGCGGCGGCGATCTCCGTGTCTGGAGCGTCCCGAAAGTCCAGGGATCTTCCCAACCAATAACCGTACGACACCTCACCCGCACCGACAAAGGCGAGGGAGATCGTCCCGGCCCCAACTGGATGGCCTGGTCCAAAAACGGCCGTATCATCCAGTACTCTGAAAAGTAAGCTAGCCCAAGAATCTCAAACCACGCTGCCACCGATACTTAGCAAACATCAACAAATACATAACACATACTCACCTGTTTCCACAGTGAAACCCTCTCGTGGGATGTCCGCACTCGCCATGTCACCCAAGACGTCATTCCCACTATCGGCTCCATCAAAGGCCTCGCCATCCACGGTCCCTCGGCAACTCTTTTCACTCTCGGCCCCAACAATACCGTCCAACAATTCGACCTCAACGCTCCCTCCGTCCTCGTCAAAAACGTCCAGCACCCGGCACACGCCCTCCCGCCGTCACCACCCGTATCCATCGAAGAGATCAAACGGAACATGGCGACAACCTCCGAGTCCGACATCCCCTTTGATCCCAGTGACGTCACCGAGTCAGAAGGAGAAAACAGCTATGTGTCAGGCAACGCTAGTATGGAGAGAGGATACAGTGAATATGAAGCGACAAGCTTCGCATCGACAAGTGGCGTCGGCGGCGACGGCAAACGAACACCCATGGGCCGTGGCGGAAGAAGCAAGACGGGCTTGTCAGACCACACCTACATCTCCACCGGCACCCGCACGACTGGCTTGAACTCCGCCCGCAACACGCCCCAACAACAAAACTACACCTCGCGCATCCACGACTTCCAGTCGCAAAGCTCCCTCAACACATCTTCCACCCATCCGCGCATGCGCTCATCCTCAAAGCAGTCCCACCGCTCCGACAAAAACGAAGACGCCAGCAAGATCGACCTCTTCAAATTCACCCGGAGCCGCCTGGCCGATGTCCCGTACAAACACCACCCAGTAGTCGACGGCATGCACCTGACAAACGAAGACCTCCGCCAACAGATGCTAGGCACCATCTTTGGCTGGAACGGTTCTGTCCGTGATCTCATTCTCGATGAGATGGCCCGGAATCCCCGGGGTTCTTCGGTGCGCATCATGCTTTCAAAGTGGATCGACATGCCAATATCCGACGACGAAATCATGGCCTCCACCGACCTCCGCTCTTCTTCCGACTGGATGCTCCTCGCCCTCGGTGGAATCGGCACACAGCCATCTCAACAAAAGCTCGGCCGCTTGTACATCACCAAGCTCCTCGAACAAGGCGAGCTCCACGCTGCGGTAACCATCATGCTCGGCATGGGTGACTACAATGACGCTATTGAGGTCTATTACTCCCACAAACACTATCTCGAAGCTCTCATTCTGACTTGTCTCTTCAACCCCTCAGTCTGGGAACGACAGTCTGCTATTGTCAAGAAATGGGGAGAATGGGCCGTTCAACACGGGGAACAACAACTCGCCATCCGCTGCTTCGCCTGCGACCGGGAGTCATCCGAGACCTGGAAATCACCTAGTGCCCAACAACTCACTTTTCAGCCCCTCGGCCCCGACATGTTCTCACCTCCGATGAGTCCTCCTGCCGCTCATGGTCCCCAACGCGGCATCGTCAAAAGCTCCGCCCTGAAACTCATCACCTCCTTCGGCGGCGAAGCGCCCATCGGCAAAGAGAAGTTCTTCAGCGAGGACTACGAAGGCAAGACTCCGGTACCCGGCAATCTGAACACTAGCGGTTTGCACGTGGCCCTTGACGCCGAGGCAGATCCAACCACTGCAATTCTCCGTCCCTCTAACCGTTCTGCCTTCAACACACCCACTAGCGTCCGCTCGCATGCTTCCGGAACCAGCTCCTACTCCCGTAAACGTCTCGAGTCCATCGGTGAGATGCCCTCTGACGCCAAGGGCAAACGTGAGTCTGTCAACCGCACTGCCACCTGCACGCAAGGTCCTCCGGAGCCCGACATGTCCTCCAATTACTCTTCAGGCATGGCCATGTCTCGTGCAGCTACCGCTAGTCCAATGATGATGCGTGACAACTTCCGTCGCTTGACCGCAGAACAAACCCTCCCTGGTCCAGGCCCCAATGTTTCACAGAAACTCGAGCAACTGCACACCAGACAAAACTCCCTGAATGCCTCCCGCGATCGGATTAATAAACTCGGTCTCAATATCGATACTAACCGTGCCCAGGGCACCGAGGATACCCAGCCCGCGGTAACTAGTGCTCGTTACCACTGGCCCCGTCGCCGCGGGCCATCGTCCGTCAGCTCCATCACTTCCGGATCCACATCTCGGAGCATGCGCCCCCACAAACTCAGTATCGACAGTCACATAAACAGTATTGATGCTGCCACTGATTACCGCCGGAATCAACGGGCTGCCTCTAAGGAACGCGACCGGAATGTCTCCCAGGAACGTGGCGCGAGAGAACAGTCCGCAGATCGTGGTCGGTCGGCGTTGAGAATCTACCCTGCTAAGCGCTCGCCAACGTCACCGGTCCCGATGAGTCCTGAGGATATTGTCAGTCTGAAGGCCAAGACTGCTGCCTCTATTGATGCACAAGCCGTGCGTGCGAATAATTCCTCTCGGGCCTCTAACCGCAGCGCTCGGTCTCGTTCCCGCAACCGCGGCATGTCTATGACTGAGCGTGGCCTTCCTTTAACCATCAACACCATGCAAACACTTTCCCGTTTGAACACTGGCGGCTTCAAGTCTCCGACATCTCCGACTCTCCTGAGTGCTTTCATCCCCAACCTTTCCGGGTCTGAAGATGAAAAGGACTATCAACTAGCCTTGGCTGACAAGGAGCAATTCCGCCAAGCCCGCAGTGCCTCTCGGGGCGCCAGAGGTAAGACTCCAGAGATTCCCAAGGCCGCCAGCATCGCTCCTGGGGACTCTGTCAGTCAGATTTCTAAGCGTATTGGGAGCCCCGAGAGCACCCGCGGTGGCCCTGCCTCTAGACATGGTTCCCGTGATATCGGCAGTCGCGAGCACGCCGGTGACTTAAGAAAGCACAAGGAAGATCGTCAACGAAAGAAAGAGATTGCCGCCCGGGAACTGGAAGAGCGCCGCCGGGAGTTGGTCAACAACACTCAGGCTGGCCCCATCGTTCATCCTAGCGATCTGCCTTCCGAGCCTATCACTCGGCCAGCGACTGCCACGGGCATGCGCATGGCTGCCCACGAGATCAGCCGCAGCAATACTGCCGATCCCTACACCCCCCGGAACCACGGAATGGGCCACGGACAAAACTTTAGCATCGGCCTCCCCGCGACACCAAAGGCTATGAGGTTGGTGCACGATAACGACGAGCTAAAGGAGTTTATGCCTATCCCCCAGTTCCTCCCTTCTACTTCTTTTGCCGACCGTGAACGGAGACCCTCCGTCTCCGAACAACAGCAGAAGCCTGAAGCAAAGGAAGAGCCGCCGCTGTTTCTAAGTCCGATGACTTTCAACGAAAAATCAAAGTCTTTGGATATTGACCGCGATGCCAAAGTTGCACCAGCCCCGGAAACAGCATTGCCGGAGACTAATGGCGCCAGTGATAATGGCGGTGATAGTGGTGGGTTGACGCTTTTGCCGTCAACTGTCTACCAACCACCAGGGAAGAGCATCCCCAGGTGTCAGAGTGCACCAATTCCAGAGGAACCTAGTTTTCAACGGGGACAAGCGCGGGTACAGACAAGACGTAAGTAGCCACCTCATCCCTAGATCGCCATTAATTTGTGTGAACATATCAGCTAATAATTTATTAGCCCGTCAGGATTCACAAAGCAGTCGGTACAACCGTGACCGGTCACCCGCTCCCGCCAGATTGAAGGAACTTCAACACCTAGTATCTCCCTCAGTCCCTCAATCAAAACCCAACTCCCAAGCTGTTCCTCCTCCCCCACCTCCGATGGGCTCTCAAATCCCCATGTCACCCAACAACGCCCTGGCCTCCGGCCTTATTGAGATTGTCCCCGAACCCTCCACCACCGCCCCCAAACCCTCTTCCCCTCTCCCCGTTCCTCCATCTGATATGATGGTGCCCGTCCTAGCAGCCCCTCAACCTCCATTGAAGGGACACTCCCGTGGCCGGTCTGCCGGTGAGCATTCACTCGCCGGAAGAATCTCAAAGGCCACCGAGAGATTGAGGAGTGCCAGTCGGACCAGAAAGGATAACCCGACGAGAGCGGGAGCGAGACCAGATGGAGATATGGCTCCAGCGCCTTATGAGAGCGTTGTTCCGGGGGTTGTAGGGTTGAGAGGCGTCGATTTGGATAAGCTGCCAACAGGCCTGAAGCAGGAGGAGTTCATCTAAGAATTTTGTTTGTAGTTTGTTAGTTTTCTCGTTATCATTCCCAGATTCCCTTGTAAGGGATTGTATAGCTTTTCTTTCACTTAGGTAATGGATATCAATCGTGGATTGATGGCGTTTGAATGTCATTGGTATATCTCTTTTCGTTAATTAATGATTTGTAACTCTAAGTATAGTAACAAAGAGCTATGAGTGATTGAATAATGGTCGTCATCTTGGGCCGAAAGTGAAAAGTCGAGCTCGGGCATCTTAAAGAACAAAGGAGTGAGGAAACAAAACTATTCTCACTAGCTAATGAGATTCTGTTTTGTGCCTTCCGCATTTGTTTTGCCGTAGTTGCTCAGCACCAACTTCTAACGCACGTTTAATACAAAAAAACAATTCAACTTTGTCTCTACCCAGACTCGAACCCTGCCTACAACACTAAAAGGTTACAGGACTTTCCCTCTGAAACCAACTGGAAGTAGTCCCAGTCCCGTTTAGTAAAGCCATCACAGAAGAAAAAAAAAAGCAAAATGACTGTTGACATCCCCATCTCAATCCACCTCACCAAACCCCCCGCGATCGTCTTCCGGACCGCCACACGACGGCGGAGAACTCTCTGCGAAGTGAGACCTTCCTGAAGTGTTTTCCCCAATGCTGAGGGCCGGACAGCATCGCTGGCTTCCCAAGCGAGTGCCGCGGCCTCCGCAGTGTTCGGGCTGGGCGCCAGCGGGAGGGAGCTTACGGATTTGGCGAAGTCAGATCAGGAAAGTTGTGGGATACCTTCAGCCGATATGACCATTACAGTCAGAAATCTAGTGATATAACTTTACTTAAGTAGGGTATTGAACGGTATTCAGACGGGTGGTGGCAAGTGGCGGACAAGGATTAGTTTGGTTAAGAAGCGACTGGTAGGTAGAGACAGGGTTTAGGGTTGCTCAATATGGGTTTACACATGTCATGATCAACTTCATGAAAGTCTCCCCGTCATCATCACCACCCCAAACTCATCAGGGCTTGCGGGCCCTTCATACTCCTCACTCTATACGCTCATTCTCACGCTCCAAAATGCTTTCTACAACTCCTTATCTCATAACTCGCCGTCCCTCGCCAACTACGGTGGAATACACCGTATCTAATAAACCCCACCCTTCCATCTCTCATCATCTAACTTCCCTTCTCCTCTTCCTTTTGCGCGCCACTGCCATCATTGCTGCCACTGACACCTTTTACGCTAAATGGAACCAGCCGCCTTGTTCAACTGGACTATTTCCCAGACCGCCATCTTTTAAGGCCCCGGAGGTTGTAACCACGAGGTACGCCGGGGAGGAGGACGTGGTTGAAATTAGCATTGGAGAAGTTTTAGTCCCGGATTCTCGAGAGGTATATCAGGTTTTTCCTAGTTCAGGAGTTGTCGTCAGGGAAGCTGAAAGTGAAAGGGATTCTACAGCGATGGAAGCGACGAGTGATCACGAGGAGATCAACCTACCGCTATGTAGCACTCTACCGATCCTGGCCAACAGTCCCGTTGCCCAAAGCCTCCTGCATTCTCTGCCATGGGGTCCTCAGATTTATGGCGTGCTATCCAGTGTGCCTTTGATTTTTGTCCTGTTGGAAACTTTAATCGTTGTCTACGTTTCACTTCTGCGCGTTCACGCCACCGAGTCCGTTCTTATCATGCGTGGCCTCGGCATTCAGACGTCGTCATTTGCCGCTGGGTCTCTTATTTGTGCTCCGGCATCTACGAGATTCATCAGGACTGAAAAGATCAGAGATGTGTTGGTAAATGAGGCTTTTAGGGGTAGTGAAGTTAGGCATTATCTGTTGATCGTCGTGGAAGGGGAAGAGGATGTTGTTGTGTTGTTCCCGAGGTTACTTCCTAGGAAAGACATTGTCACAGAAGTGTGGCGAGGTGTTAAGGGCTGTCTCTATGAGAAACCCGCAGATGGTCTCAAGATCCGGGAAGATGTCACGACAAAGAGAAATTGATTGTTTTAGAACCCACAATAGATTTTATTGTACACGTCATCGCCACTGGTCACTTTTAAGCGCACCTCTATGTACATACTTTTTGTCTCTCATTCATGACTATATGCCGCCCCTACTCCGCACTCTCCCGATATCCCTTTTTTAGTCTCATCTCCTTGGCATCCGCAAACCCATTCTTCCGTGCGTATGCATCATGCGCCTCATTCGGCGGAACACCCTTCTTCAACTTGGCCAACGGAATATAAGACTTCGGACCAAAGAACCCGGTGTTCCCACCGTCAAATATTCTCGGTGCCAACACCTTCTCGCCCAGAATTTCCTTAGCCTTCTCCTTCCCACTCAGAATCTCTGGCGTCCGTCCCTGGCTAGCAGCAAGTAAAAACAGTTGTGCAGCCAACAACTCATCCATTTTCTTCGCCCGCCACTCCGTCCACAACGCCTCAATGTTACCATTACGGGAAAATCCCAAGGCAAGTTGATCATCGGCATCGGCCCAGACCCATGGAATAGCGTCGGTCCTAGACTCGTCACCCTCCTCGGGGAAGATACAATCCCAGAGAACCAATGGTACGTCATCGGCTATCGGATATGCCGGGCGCGCAGGGTTTTTTTGGATATCGAGAAGGTCATCGATGACGGAAGGTTCCTCAAGACCCTGACCGACAAGGAAAAGGACATACACCATGCAGCGGATCTGATGCCATAAAAAGGCACTACCCTTCACAGAGAAGTAGTATACTTTAACACCGCCAGTGGGGTGAACATCGAGAGCGTCATTTCTCTGGGAAAGAGGGCCAACAATTGGTCTTAAGACGTCGGAACCAAGGAGTGTAAGCTCGGCAGCACCTTCGGGAACTGCAACAATATCAACCTCGAATATGCGGCGCTCAAAGTTTGTCCGCAGCTTGCTAGGGTCCAACTTGCTAAAGTTTCTGAAATCATGCAGGCCCTCAAACTTCTTGGCAGCTTCACGCATCTTCTCGATGTTAAGCCACCCATTGCTTGATTGGTTGTTCTGCAGAGGCCCGGGAATTGGAGCATATGCTGGTTGAGTAAAGAAGTAGCGGTATTGTCTTTCCCGGCAGGAGAATCGGGCTGTAAATGAGGTTGGAAGGTCCGGGTACCAGGCCAGCATGCGGATATCAGAAGGGAGAACTCTATTCAATACATTGCAGTATTTTATTTCGTCGCGAATGGGGTCCCATTCTTTCGCGGACTTCTTAGGCTCTGTGGGCTGGCCATCGGTGGTGTCATCGACATCCATAGCGTCTGACAGTGTTGGAGAGAGAGGCCGGGCACTTCTGACCCAGAGAGTGATAACCTGACCGAAAGCACTCACACCACGATCCGTGCGTCCGCACTTACTGTACTCGCAGCAGGAGAAATCCACAACATTAGGATCTTTAGGGTAGATCAATCTCGTCCTCACCAACGCTTTCCAGAGTTCATCCTCGATCGTTGGTAGTTCTTGTGATTCTTGGTACTCAAAACCGCCATATTTCTTTCCCTGATACGCAAACTTTAACGCAATATATCTCGACGAGTACTTGCTCTGATCGATTTCCCTTGCCACCTTCGTCTTCTTTGTCGGCTTCTCCTCTCCCTTATTTTCACCAGCAGCCGCCGCAGCCGCCTCTTTCGCCGCCTCCTTAGCCTCTTTTTTCTTTTGCATTTTAGACTGCCCCCCGGGCTGTGCTAAACTCGGTAGCGGGGGCAAAGCGACATTATTTTTCTTTAACTCAGCCTCCAGTGATGAGATATGGGCCAACAGAGACTCCCGAGTCCACTTTGCATACGGTGATGCGCTGAGATTCTCGGCCTTGGCATTCATGGATGTGGTTGTCAAGAAGCGCCGTTTGAGGGTATTAGGGTTCGGCGGAGGCAGTTTGACGAGACGGTGAGGCGTACTGGGAAGTGATTTGAGGGTCTGGGTCAGACGGGAGAAAGACATTAACGGGAAGGGCAATTTGTTTCACCTAGTTTTGAGATTCCAATGAGTTTTATGGGTATCTGGATAGGGTAGTGAGAGTCTTGAGGGGTTGGATTAGATGCAGAGTGGAGTTGACGTTGGCGGATCAAAGTTTGTACGTCGTACAAGAATTTTGACTAGTGAAGGTTCCAAAACAGGTAAGGCCCACTTGACAGTGCGGTACTGTCTTTATACTGTATGAAGTTTTGCTCAACTTTTGCGATTGTTGGGCAGACAAAGCGAAACTATTGGCAATCTTTTGACGATGAAAAGCTATGTGGATACAATTTCCAATGAATGACATGCTCATGAAGTCTATAGATTATGTGTAAATAGAAAACTCCTTGTGCTAGTCCTGTATACCCAGCATGACCCCCCACATGACACCATCACGATCCCCATTATCATTCGTTTCCTATGCAATCTTAGGAGCCTCCTTCGTCGGACCCATAACCTTCTCTATAATTGCTAACATCTCCTCACCCTGCTCAGGTGTGAATCGGCTCTCCATGTCCTCCACCACCGCACTAAGCAAAGGAAGCGTTGCGGGCTTCAAATTAATGATCATGACAACCTCGGCCTTGGTGAGGTCATAGGGGCGTAGACCATCAAGAAGCTCACAGATGGTTTCATCGGTATAGGTGACGGGATCTTGTAGAGGGTTGGGATAAGTGTTCAAATAGGTCATAAGCTGAGATGTGTTAGTTGAGTCTCATCGTTAAGTTTAGCAGTGAACATAAAGATATGATTCTAAAGAGAATATTCTCCACAACATAATTTTGTAAGCGTTGCTAATTGTTGCTTCACTTACCTCACGGACAACCGTTTCGAGGTTGGGAGGGCCGCGGCGGCTCTTCTCAGAGAGGTGCTGCCAAACCTCGAAGTTGCTAAGAACAGCAGACTGGGCTTCAAGAACCTTCATCCTAGGATAGTTATATGAACTTTGGGAATGGATTTAAGTTTTAGAAGTATATTCGCGATAACTGATTGTCGTCAATGACATTAAAGGTCGTCGAAAATAATAGATTTTATCCATAGTTTACCCAAATAGTTAAACAAGGGTTTATATGTGCGAGCATAACCCTAATAGTTTGTTGTGTACTTCACATCAACGTCGTTCACGAACTTTAACTTTCTTTGTTTAACCTTGCTTAGTGGCTGAACCTCGATTTCTTGTTATATTGATTTATCAACGATGTTAGGAATGTTATTAACCAATCCCCATTGAAGACACTATCATCCAAGCCACATAACCTGGAAGAGTTACCTCAAAAAGGTAGAGACAGAAATGAACAGAAGTAAAAACAAATATTGAAGATCTCCATAACAAATGGATGTACCCGGGAGAGCCCAGGAGCATTAGGAATTGAGCCCAATGCGGGGGTCGAACCCGCAACCTTGAGATTAAGAGTCTCACGCTCTACCGATTGAGCTAACCGGGCTGTTTTGAGACTTCGTTACAATGGGGTGTACTATTCCTATTCCTAAATGATTCCTAAATGTGTGCCTGTCTACAGCGCCCTGTCACTGAAGACATATTCATACATAAATTATCCATATCCAGATATCCTGTTTCTACCAAATTCCATACATGGAATCTTAAAAGTAAAAATCATACTCTGTAGCCAAAGGTTGATTATAGCTGTGTGTATAGATATAGATATATATAGGCAGCTAACAAAAAGATGATCTGAGGCGGACTCGAACCGCCGACCTTTTGTGTCCATGTAACTGAGATAGTGTTAGACAAACGTGATAACCAACTATACCATCAGACCACTTGTCGCCATGCGAGCATTCCGTGTTATGGGCTATGTGTTGCAAGAAAGTCACCATAAAATCACCAAGAATGTACTAGTCGGGCCTATGTTTTGAACGACCTACCAAGAAAATTATATTGTATTGTTAATCTGGGGATGTTCACAAAGTGGACATAATATAGATGTTATTAGTCACACAACCACTTAAATTACCGCATACGTAACAAATCATAAAATTAGGTGTCATAAGCCGTCAAATTAACAGTGTAACCAAAACCTCAAATTTTGAACCAAATACATAAACCAGAGCAATGAATATCTCAACCACCCAGTAATTCCTCTACAAACATACACATAACAGATAGATCTCTTTTAACCTCCCACCCTTTACTCCTTCCGCGCAAATCTCGCCAACGCCGGCCCCAATTCCTCCTGCGCAGCCTCCTTTCTCTTCTGATTCTGCGCCTTCTGCCTCTCCCACATCTCCTCCACTTTCATCCTCTTGTCATCAATAATCCCCTGCTTCGCTACCTTCCGCAGATATCTCTTCATCGCGCCATTCCGCCCTCTCATTCTCTTCTTCACATCTTCTTCCTGCGCCTCCGCCCCCGTCTTCCTGTCCAGATCCTTCTCCGCCCGCCTCTGTGCATCCGACCGTCTGTCCAGCTTTCCAATAAATGTAGGATCCAGTGAGATCATTTCGGGCTGCAGTTTGTTGAGAAGGTTCTTGACCTCAGTTTCCTGACGTTGCTTGACGGTCTCGTAAGGGTTGGCTTCCAGAGCGTCAAAGTTGGCCTCGCCGGCACCGGGGACCAGGATGGAAGAAAACCCGCCGGAGTGACCAATACCGAGCACATCTTCATAGGGACAGAAACGGACACGTTCAGCCTTTTGGCCGGCGCCACCCCAAGACATGTAAGGAGCTTGCGCTTTATCCGTCTTCCAAAGGTCCTTCCAGATAGAAGCAGAAGTACCCCAGGAAACAGCAGTGAGACCAGTATCAGAGATTGAAAGTGAGGAACCAGATTGACGAGTGGTGTAGCTGTGAACCTCCTTGTACATACGGATATCCCAGACATTCATCTTCATGTCTTGGCCAGTGGAGACCATGTAGCGTCCAGAGCGATCGACAGCGATGGAGCAGACAGGACCTTGATGAGCAAGTAGTTTGATGTGAGGTTCTTGTTGGTTGGGTGACCACAGAGTGACAGTGCCGTTTTGGTGGCCAACGTGGAGGATAGCATTCCATGGGTTTTGGCGCAGTGCGGTAGGAGCACCGAGGCGAGTGGGGATTTCGGCGACAATGTTACCGGTAGAGACGTCTTGGTATTTGAGGAAACCATTTGAAGACTACAGTGAACGATAAAAATTAGCGTATGCTTGGTTAATTCCAGTTGCTTGATTGTAACTTACAGCAGTTGCTAACAAGAAATGGTAGGGCAGGAATTCAAGATTCGTGACGTCTTGGTGTTTTCTCAAGCAGTGAATCTCAACACCGTTGTGATCGTAGATGTAAGTGTACTTCTTCTGTGCAACAGCAAAGTATTGGTTGTTGTGAAGCCACTTCACATCCCGTACTGTCTCCCCCAACTGAATTTCACAGCCTAACTTGCCCACCCTCCAATCGAACGTCGCAATATGACCTTTCCGCCCGCCAATCAGCAACTCCCTACCATTCCGAGTATAGTCCATCTGATATGGTCCCAACTGATTCAACTTCAAGTCAAACTTCTTCGACGCCGTCGCCGCGCCGGAAGCCGCCGCGATCTCCTCCTGTCGGACATTGTAGGTATGTTCCAGGTTATTTTCGGCCTCGAGCAAGCCACCAGAGTTCTCGTGCAGAATCTCTGCATCTTTGGCCTTGATGGCAGCGGTCTTGTACTTTTGTTCAAAGGCACCGAGGTTGCGCTTGAGCTTTTTGTCTTTGATGTTCTTGACGTTTACTTGCTTGCCGGACCCATAGGTGCGCTTAGCTTCGAGGAGACGTTGTTTTCGTAATCTGGCAGCCTTAGATTGGATAATATGGTTGTTTGTAGGTTGGCGGGTAATGACATTTCTATGGGCGTGTGTCTTGGTGGTCGGAACATCGACCTCGGTTGTGGTGTCGGCCATGATGAGATGCGTTGGCGTTCGAGATCTTCGAAACTGAGAACCGGGGAATTGGTGTGATTGTTGAAGATTAAAGCAAGTAGAATGAAATGAAACAAAATCAACAAACTTTCAGTATATGAAATTATGGGCAAACAAATGATGATATGCGACAATGCGATTCGATTAAACAATCACCCACGGGCTCCGTCTGCAGCAGCCTCTACTTCTCGATACTGCAAAAAAAAGTTCAATTACTACTAACCTAGTTTCCAAAAATTTACAGCTCCTATTACTTCAATGTTCCACTTATCTTATCGTCCAGCTTATCGATAACCAGTAAAAAAAAAAGTTCAACACCCAGTAACCCCGCCAAAAAATTCAATGAAAATCGCTGCTAAAACTCCACTTTGCGCTGCAGGTGCTTTCCACTTAAACACTAGCATGCCACTGTAAACCCACTGATGTCCATATAAAAATCGGAAGCAGCGCCTAGGACCGCCCGCAAGCACCGGATTTGCATCGTCGCCGTCTCCGTTTTTTCTCAAATCCAGAATCCCATATTTGAGATTTTGCAGGTAAAGATACAATAGTGAGAGAGGGTCTATGGTTCCTTTGCATGCATATTGTTTGTGTGAATCTTTTTTGAGTCCTCTTTCCTCCAAAATTGTCCAAAGTGGCGTCCATTCCGATCAGAAATAAGGGCTCCGGCCGTTCAAATGACGCCATGAGCCACTCTCACCGTCCTACCATCAAGTCCCAGCCCAAGCCCTTCAAATCCAAGAAGGCCACGAAGGGGTCCCTTCGTGAGACTGCCAAGGGTAAGTTGTTAGTCATTGAAACTCCCGGTCCTGGGGCTCGGCGCCGGAGTGCCGACCCGGCCTAGCGGGACATACACCACGGCCCAGTCACAGCTTCCATGCTAACATTTCATCTTCTATCATCATATAGGTCGTATGGCCCCTGAGTTTGCCCGCAAGACTCCCCGCCAGCACGTCATGTCTAAACTTGATCGCAAGAACCAAGCCCGTCAGCGTCAACAAGCCAAGCGCAAGGAGCACCTTCAAGAGACCCACGTTTTTAGCGGTCTTACCGGCGCCCCTCGCATCGTCGCTGTTGTTCCTCTTTGTGTTGACGCCGATTCCCATCTCACCGTCCAGAAGCTGAACGAAAGCTTGGATATCACCACCAACTTTGTCGATGGCCCCATCTACACTCCCGTTGATCGCTTCAAGCAGAAACTCGAGTACATTCCGGTTCCCCGTAATTTGGATGCCTGTTTGAATGCTACCCGTGTTGCCGACTTTGTCATCGTTCTTCTGTCGGCTAGTGAGGAGGTTGACCACCTGGGTGAGCTCATGCTCCGTTCCATTGAGAGCCAGGGTATGTCTACGCTCTTTATTGCCGTTGAGGGCCTCGAGAATATCGAGCCTGCCAAGCAGCGCACTGGTGTCCTTACGTCTCTCAAGTCTTACATCACACACTTCTACCCCGAGCAGGAGAAAATCTTCAGTATCGATAGCCGTATCGACTGCTCCAACCTTATGCGTTCTTTGTGCAACACTACCCCTAAGGGTATCAAATGGCGTGACGAGCGCAGCTGGATGCTTCTTGAGGACGTCCAACTTCCTTCTTCCTCTGACGGCCTGACTGCTGTGACCGGTGTTATTCGTGGCAAAGGTCTGCAGGCGGACCGTCTAGTCCAAGTTGGCGACTGGGGTGCTTTCCAGATTGAAAAGATTGTCCGGTCACTCCGCCCTGAGCAGAAGCGCAAGAACGAAGATGCCGAAGAAGGCGAGGGGCTTCTCCAAATTGCCTCTGCTGAGCGAGATACTCTTGATCAACTCGCTCCCGAGGAGGTTGTTATGGAAGATGATGAGGAAGTGGAGGGCCAGCCCCAGCAAAAGAAGGGTGTCCTTCTCGATGACCACCACTACTTCTCCGAGGAGGAGCACGAAGCCTACACCATCAAGAAGCGTGTCCCCAAGGGTACCTCCAAGTACCAGTCCGCCTGGTTCCTTGAAGATGACGAAGATGACTCCGCTTCAAATCTTGAAGACATGGAAATCGATGAAAACGACTCAAGCGACAGCGAATCCGTCGCTGCCCCAGAAGACGGCCTAGAAGGCCGCGCCGAAGCTCCCATGACCGAAGGTGCTCCTACCGAATATGGTGGCGACGAAGAAATGGAAGAGCCCTCCGAAGAGCAAGATGCCGCCGAGCTTGCCACCTACCGCAAGCTCAAGAAGGCCGAGGTTGAGGATGATAAGCAATTCCCCGACGAGATCGAGATATCCCCCAACGTCTCCGCCCGCGAGCGTCTTGCTCGTTACCGTGGTCTCAAGTCTCTTCGTACCTCAGAGTGGGTTGAGGACGAAGATAAGGCCTATGAACCCGCCGAGTGGCGCAGACTGCTCTGTGTGTCCGATTACCAGGGCACCCGTGCCCGTGTTGCTCGCGAAATGCTTGTCGGCGGTGTTGCTCCTGGTACCCGCGTCACCGTCTACCTCCGCGGGTCTATCCCCGCCCACGTGCAATCAGCTATCCCCGCTTCCCTCCAACCCATCACCCTCGTTTCCCTCCTCCGCCACGAGCACAAGCAAACTGTCGTCAACATGATGATCAACCTCAGTTCCGACTACCCCGGGTCCATCAAAGCCAAGGACGAACTCATCTGCCAAATCGGCGCCCGCCGCTTCGTCATTAAGCCCCTCTTTTCACAACTGGGAAACACCCCTAACAACGTCCACAAATACTGCCGCTACCTGCACCCGGGGCAAAGCGCCGTCGCCACCTTCATGGGCCCCGTCACCTGGGGACCTGTGCCCGCTCTCTTCTTCAAGCGCACCAACGGCACCGTCGCTGAGTCCGCCGCCATGATTGGATCCCCCTCTTCCGCCGGCCTCACCCTCATCGCCACTGGCACTGCCCTTCCCCCTTCGACCACCCGTGTCATCGCCAAGCGGGTCATCCTCACCGGGCACCCCTACCATATTCACAAACGGGTCGTCACCATCCGGTACATGTTCTTCAACAAAGAAGATGTCGAATGGTTCAAGGCTCTCCCCTTGTGGACCAAGCGGGGCCGCACTGGGTTTATCAAGGAGACGCTGGGTACGCATGGGTACTTTAAGGCGACGTTTGATGCCAAGATTAACCCGCAGGATGCCGTGGGTGTCAGTCTGTACAAGCGGGTGTTCCCGCGGGCGGCGATTCCGTTGGCGGATCCGTTGTCAGGGGAGCAAAAAGCAGAGGATGGTGACGCTATGGAGATGTAAGGCGAGATAAAGTTCTGGATGAATGTTGCAAAATTGGATACTAGGTGGTGATTTTTTCTTTTGATTGGAAGACTAAAGGTTTTTGGGAATCTTTTTGAGTGATTTCTCGGGTTATGATATTGTTTGCTTTGGATTGTATGATTAGTTAGTTGCCGAATGCATCTTATATTTTAGAATACATGTTGTTTATACTGTGCTCATTCGTTGCCAGTCTCCCCAAGTCTCTGAACCTAAAAGGCGGTGATGTCTTTATTTTTGTATTTCTTGGTGTCATGTGCGTCATTACCAAGTCTGATCTGTAAAACCATAACCCCACCTACTCCGAGACAGTCGGAGTCGGGCCACCCGCCTTCCGCACCGCATCCTCAGCACCACTAGACTTCCAAGCACTAAGAATCAGATTGATAATGTCGTCAACACCGACATCCTTCTTCACCTGAGCAAAGATCGTCGGGCCACCCTCTCTCATCAACCGGGCATCCCTCTCCATAACATCCAGATCCGCCCCAACAATCTCAGCCAAATCCGTTTTGTTAACAATCAACAAATCGCTCTGCGTAATCCCGGGCCCCCCCTTCCTCGGAATCTTATCGCCCCCCGACACATCAATGACATAAATGATGAAATCCGCCAACTCCCTCGAGTAATTGGCCGCCAAGTTGTCCCCACCCGACTCAATCAGCAGCAAATCGGTACCAAATTGTCCATGGAGATCCTCAAGGGCGCCAAGGTTGAGCGAGATGTCCTCGCGCACGGCGGCATGGGGGCAGCCGCCGGTTTCGATGGCACGGATGCGCGGGGTGGGGAGGGCGCCGTGGCGGGTGAGGAATTCGGCGTCTTCGCGAGTGAAGATGTCGTTGGTGACGGCAGCGATGTTGTATTTGGTGCGGAGCTTTTTGCAGAGAGCGAGCATCAGGGCGGTCTTTCCGGAGCCGACGGGGCTGTGTGTGGGTGCGTGGGTGGATTTGTCAGCTGGGAATTCTTTTTGTAGTTTTTATGGTTCGTTGGGATGAATGGTGGGGGGTTTTACTTACCCGCCGATGCCAACTGTGAAGGCACGATCATTCCAGTTGCGGCCTTCGGTGATGGGCATTTCGCGGCCAAGGTAGCTGCCGGGGCCGCCGAGGATCTCGTGGGAGTGGCCGTGTTCTTGGGCATTGAAACCACCCTCGTGCGAGTGGGAGTGGCCGGCGGTAGCGTGATCGTGTGAATGTGAATGCAACATGATTTTGATTATGTCTGCAAGTGCAAATGCGGGGAGGTATCAAATCAAGGATCAGCAAAGGTATGAAAACGTAATGATCAACTCAAAAGAAATAAAGTCTACAAAATTAAAATTATCTACATAAAGACACAAAGAGCATCACCGGCCTCCCTCCAAGAATAATTATCGTCAGCGGCCTTCCTTTTTACTAGCTCCATCCCCCCACAAGGAAAGAGCTCCCGAAGGTGACTGCTATCGATTACTGACAATAGTGGGGATAATGGAGCTATTAATGACATGCAGAAGTCTGTAAACCATTGTCTTTCTGTGGTATTTTCTTGATGGGTACATATAATTGGCTGATTGTTATCTATTTTGGCCGACGATAAATTCGCCAAGAAAGGTCATTGGTAAGGTTTTCTAACCACTGGGTTACCACGAAGAAAAGAACATACTCTTAGGAAGTGTTTAGAGTTGTTTTTTCGACAACTAACTAGCTGGTTGGGTGGATGGCCGAGTGGTTAAGGCGTTGTGTTCAAGTCCCATTTGAATGACTTGCTCCCGAGAAGGGTCCCACAATTCCGCAAGGATCGTGCGTTCGAATCGCGCTCCACTCAGCATTTTCTTTCCGGTATTTTTGTAGATTTTTTTTTCTTTTCATATATTCAGGTTATGAAGTACATTTCTTTTTTGCTTGCTAACTGGCAAACTTCAAGAGCTCAATCCATGAACTGAAACTCCACAGCTCGCCAAACCGTCGGAGACAAACACCGTGCTTGCCGTCTGCGTTCAGTCCACCTCTTATTCTTCCTTTCGTCTAATGTCTGTGCAACCTGAGTTTAGACAATCACGATGGCCGATATCAAGCTTTGCCATGATGGCGTAGTATGGAGCAAAGATCAAAAGGGGAAACAAATGGAGTTTGTCTTCCTTTCATTTCTGGAGGTTTGGAGACAAACAGGGCGTGATAGTGGACCAAAGAGGATAGCGGACGGCGGAGGGGTATATAGGGAAGTGAAGTCCGGCGTGGTCAATTGTGCCGAATATCGAACTATTTTATCCAGTCACTCAAGATTCATCACTCAGTCCAAGCCCATAATTCTGATCTCACATTTAACACTGTCATGATGACCTCCAGCTGGGAACACTGTCGCCATACTAACAACACCCACCACTACCAACATCGATACCCTTCTTATCCCTACTGGTCCTACGCTCCCGGCACCGCCTATCTCTCTCCGTCCCCCGGATACCATGCCAGCTACTACACTTATCCCTATCTCCAAGCCCACTACGCTGCCAACACGATGCCTACTTGGTATTCAGCCTGGAATGCACCCGGCCATGACTATCGATATGGTAGTTGGCCGCATGTGAATCTTTACCGTACATCGGGAACTTCACCGAAGGCCGATGGGACTACGGCGGCGGCTGCATCTGCATCTGCCTCGACTGCTTCAAACGGAGCTACAATGGCAGCAGAAGCCTCAGCCGCCGCCTCAGCTTCCGTATCGCCAGCTCAGAATACAAAGTCACCCAACTATCCCGCCTGCAACGCGCCCTGCCCCTGCACATACCCCTCCTCATCCCCATGCACCTGCGACACAACCTCCACCCCCATCACCTGCTCCTATTCTGACTCTTGCTCCTCCACATCTACTGAAGAACCCATCTATCCTTCTTCCCGCCACCGCCGCCACCGCCGCCACCGCCGCCACCGCCACTCTTCCTATCCCTCCCCTCCAACCCCCGGCCTCCTCAACTACAACCCCCACCTCGTCACCATCCTAATCCGGCAAACCCCCTACCTCATCCCCCGCCCTCACCTCCACACCCACCTCCCCCACCTCCGCCACGACTACCCCAACACTCACCTCCTCCACTCCCGCCAAATCGCCCCCGAAACCCTCATCCTCCTCCTCCCCTACCACCTCCGCAAGACCGCCCCCGGCCGCGGCGCTGACCTTCTCGATGCATCCCTTGGTTTCCTTGCCCGCTACCTCGAAGGGACCAGCGATCGCAGCAGAAGCAGCGGTCGCGGCAGCCCTCAGAGTCTCTTGTCGGTCCTGGGCTGGCGGGTTGTTGAGGGCCCGCGGGTCATGGTGGTTGCCAACGGGATGTTGGAAATCGTGGTGGCGATAGCGTTGATTTTGGATCCGTTTAGGGGGGTCGGGTGCTCGGTGGAGCTGGCGGAGGATTTCATGGAGGTGATTTGCTGGGTGGGGAAGGCTGTGCGGAGGGTGTCGGGGGCGGAGCATCAGATGATGTTGGAGTTGATGGTGGCATTAGCGAGGGTGTATCGGGGGACGGAGACAGGGAGAAGGGTGCTGAGGAGTTTGTGGGGATTTCTGGAGGATAGGGAGATGAGGGAGGTGTGGGATGTTGTTGGGAAGTTGGTTGTTAATAGGCGGGTGGTGGAGGAGGGGGAGAGGGACTCGATGCTTGTGTTTAGAGATGCTATTGCGCCGATGGTGCCGGAGAGGGTGTATCGCCGGAGACCTGAATCTCTAGGGTTGGTTGTGCAATAATTAGGGTTGTGATAATCTTTACTGGAGAATGGGCAAAAGGAATAGCAAGCAGACTATTGGCAATAAAAGCACAAATATTCAACAAATAATCAGCTGCAAACACAAACACGGAAACAAATATGCGTAACCAGTGGCCCGCTGATTCAACCAAGCTTTCAGGAAGCAATATTAAAACACTCGCGGGCCGTGTATAAGTGGGACAAATTTGACCTTTCCCGCTGTAGAGCGTAGGACAGGCCCGTTGGTAGTGGGACGGGTCTGGAATATATTGGGTCGTGGGGATACATTGGGAGGACAAGATGGGGCTGGTGATGGTGGTCGAGTATGGTATATGTGATCATGTATGTGTGGAATGATGAAAGTATACTATAGGTGGAGGAATTTTTGTTGATGATGAAATCGATTGTGGTGAGACGAGATTGAAAGCAAGGTTAGATGCATTTACTTTGTAGAACCCGGGGAATGCTGCGATCACTGAGACTGAGTATCTCGGGCCAAGTGCCATCAGGCCATGGAACAAATGGAACGATAGACAATGTATAATGCTAACACCAATGATTGCCTTGAATCAATTCTGCATCTTGAACAATTCAATCATCTTCATCCTCCTCGATCCTCCCGTCTCATGACCGGCTAATTCAATATTTTCCAGATTCCCGCTGATTGGCCGTTGACAACCTCTATAAACCCCTTTGCCACTTTCTGCAATCCCATTGGGCAACAAAGGCCTCTTTACAAGGCCGTTGGGCGACACGGGCCAGGCTGATCAAAAGGGTATGTCCTGACGATCCATTTAATGGAACCACGAAAGTGAATACGAGATATCAAGGGTGATTGTAACCCTAATCTGACATCGCGAAGATGGCATCGCCTGTTCCAGCATCAAGACACTCAAAATTCTCCCTCCACGACCCCCAAGCCCACGACGACCCTCGCCGAAATCTCCAAACACTTCTCCGATAAAGCCTCCATCTTCCTCGTCCCACCATCCCGCCCCGGCTTGGCCACCGACGAAGCAGACCCCCGCGGCCGTGACCGCTCTCGCTCTCGCTCTCGAAGTATCGTGTTGCAACGGAAGCGGGAGGACGATGAATGGTTGGCCGTGAGGACTCCGGGGGACGACGACGGTCGAAAGTGTCAACTGTGGAGCCGGAGGGGACAGGAGGAGGAGGAGGAGGGGGAGGAGGAGGAGGAGGGAGTAGAAGGGGGTCGTGGGGGGGACAGTGTAGTAGTAGGGCGGGGAGTATGGTGAGGAATAATGGGGGAGGGTCGGTTGTGGGAAGAGAGTTTGGAAGGGGAAGCCAGTTGAGGTTGGTGAGAGAGGATGTAGAGGAGGATGGCGGTGATGGAGGTCAAAATCGTGTTATAGGGGGCGTTAGTGATGGGAATTTGAGAGCGGACAGTCGATTGGGCAGCATTTCAGGCTCTGTGGCTCCCGAAAACGCCGCCAAAAAATCTTCTCGGCCCCCAAGCACCCGCCCTCCTTCCCGCCGTCCATCCCAAATCCCCAGCCTCCAGCCTTCTTCGACAGCCCATATTTAACAACTCCAGCTGCAATTGCAGTTGCAGCCGCACCAGGAAAGACGAGGACGATGGATGATGGAGGAGGAAACAACGTAGACGCAGATGCAGACGCCTAAGGTCAAGGTCAAAATCAAGGCCCCCAGCTCAAGAAATCCCAGAAATCCCTTCTACAATAACGACGGCAACAGCGCTAGCTCCAGCAACAGAAGCAGAAGCAAAAACAGAAGCAACAATAGACAGGGGTGCATCGCCTTCCATTTTTGCTCCCCCGGTCGCATCCATTACTGCGTCGCCTTCTTTGTTGACCTCGCACACTCAGCAACAACAGCAAGAGCTCTCGTCACCACAAGCTTCTTTTGCACCTTCCGAGCATCTTGCACCCAACAACCACGACACAGCTTCTTCCCTGACGTCGAAAAAGTCATCAGACAAGAGGAAATCGCACAGTGGGAAAAGTACACGAAATCTGTCTGTTGTTGATTTCGAGTTATTGCCGCCGAAAACTTTGTGCATTGGAAATTCAGAGCGAAGTTTGAGTTTTTCTTTTTCGACAACGACGACATCATCACGGTTGTCCACGCCCTCCCAACGCACCGCCGGGACCATTAGCCAGAGACACACTCAGTCACCGTTGTCTCCACCGCGCACCCATCGTTGCCCCATCGTTTCCATCGTCGAACCAACTGAACCCATTCCCTGCGACCGCCAAACCCCTTCTCCCAAATCCCTCCGGCCTCCTTCCCGCTATTTCAGTACCACCACTCCAAAAATGTCCAACTACAACCCCCAAACCGGCATCCCCTCCCCCGACTCCCTCCCCCTCCGCCACCAATCTCCTAAACCTGAGTCCCCATCTCTCTACGCTGCCTCCACCGACAACAACAACAACAACAACAACAACAACAACAACAATGCAGTCCCCCGCCACCTTGACTCCCGCTCACCGCCCTTTACCCCCGCCGAGCCCATGACCGCCGGCACTGTCCCGGACCCCGCCTATACCGCGTCGGCCGCTGACATGCGATCGCCAGCAATGGGCAAGCAGGAATATGTTCCGCCCCGGGTCGAAACCCATGATGAGAGTCTGGCGGCGGCAATTGCCGCGGGAACCGCGGCGGCGGCTGAAGATGCTAGGGTTCTCCACAGTCGGCAGGCGTCCCCTGCGCAACGGAGCGCGAGGCCGGATACGTGGGATTCGTCGGGGGCTGCCCAGCAGCAGCAGCAGCCGTTGCCGTATCCAGAGTCGCCAAGGGAAAAGAAGAGTTTGCATGAACAGCAGCAGCAACAGGAGGAAGCGGCGAGAGGTTTGCTAGGACAGCAGTACCCGGGGCCTCAGGGGCCGCCGTATCCCGGGGCGTACGCTGGTAGTTACTATCCGTCGTATGGCCAGCCGGGTCCTCAGGGCCAGTATGCCCCTCCACAGAATATGTATTATCCTCCGGGCCAATGGCCGTCGCATGCTCTGGGACAGCAGCCTCAGTACCCGCAGGTTGCTCCCGCTCCCGCTCCCGCTCCGTACCCCGGGCACCAACAACAACTGAAAACAGTGGAGAAGAAGGGCTCACGCATGTACTTTACTGACGACCACTACAACATTACGGAGCTCCGTCAACAAACGCGCTACGACCTCTCCTCGTACATGTCGACAGTGACGAAAGCGGCGCGCATGTCGGCGTCCCCGTCACTCTACGACCCCGGGCTTCTGTTTCGACTTTCGCAGAAGCAATCGACTGTGCTCGCCAACCTCGCGGTGCTCAAACAACACCTCGCTGACGTCATGGTCTCGTCTGAAAAATGCCGGTGGCGCTCGTGGATCACCGGCCTTGTCGTGTGGGTTCCCCGGATCTTTCCTTTAGTCTTGACGCTTGTTTTGCAGTTGGTGCTAACGATGCCGATCCCGTATCTCACGGGAGGGGTGTGGAGTAGAGGCTCGATTATTCCGATTATCAAGGGGATCTTTAAGCGGCTGGCGCAGGGGAACCCGGACAAGTACGGGATCCAGGCAGCGAACAGCACCGAGTATGCGTTTAAGCGGAGCAAGAACTTGACAGACTATCTGAAGCAGAGCGTGCTCGGGCGGCGGGGACTGGCGGGATTGGCCATGTTTGTGTTTGCGGTGCTGTATGTGTTTCAGAACGAGGTTTTGATTCGCGTGGCCAAGACGATGCACAAGCGGGTGGAGAAGGTTATGGCACGGGTCAACCGGCGGGGAACGCTCAAGGAGGAGGATCTCGATGTGTTGGATGGGTGGAGGTGGCGAATTATTTCGTGGGCTGCCTGAGGGGGAGCTCCGTTGTGTCTTTTTCTTTTGACGATCTTTGCGATTTACGAGTCACGAGAATGTTTTTTTTTTTTGTTTTTGGTATATTGAAAACCCTGTCTCTATATTTTTGTTTATATGTTTATGTCAATATATGTTGTTTCCGGAGGTTGTTATAGACGGGATGGAGATGGTTGAGAGGGATTGTTTTGATCCTTCCTGATCGAGGTTGCACGGCACGTGATTTGGATTGTGCGACGTTAGAGCGATGGTAGGGTTGATGGGATACATAGAGCCACAGTCACATATAATACAAAGTCATCAATGGATTTAGAAAAATGCACGACCTGTTACTTTATCGTTGTTTTTTGACTCTTTGTGATCGGCCGTTGGGCAGCAATTTCATGGGTGTGGAGTTGATGCGTTGGCAGCGGGGGGGCGCTCGCGTGCCGGAGTTTTGCCGAAGTCCTGAGAACCTGCACCTACCTAATGGTGGTAACTAATCACTTGAACAGAACAGTACACAGAACACAGAACACAGCCAAAAATGCCAACGCCGACGAAACGCAAGTTTGAGGATGATGTCTCGCAGTCGAGAACCGGGGGCGACGGAGACTCGGAGGTTCCGTTGCCGGACCCGGAGGTGGTGGGGGCGGACCATCGGTTTGCGAATTTGTATGAGAATGGGGTGAATTTTGCGGAGTTGGCGGTGACGGATTCTGATTTTGCCATGCAGTGAGTTTCTTCTTTGCTGTTTTTCTTCTGTTGAAGTGACAAGGTATCTGACATTTTGCTCGTTAGCTGCAAGAATGGCTTGGTGGACTTTTCGGATGCGGAGGCCGTGGTTAGTTTGACAAGGGGATTGTTGAGGAGAGACTTTGACCTGGATTTGGAGATCCTGGGGGACCGCTTGTGCCCGATGGTGCACAATCGGCACAATTATATCTTGTGGGTGAAAGGGCTGCTGGATACGTCGTTGCCGGCAAAGTTCTCACAGAGCGCGGTTGTCGGCCTGGATATTGGCACGGGTGCCTCGTGTATTTATCCCTTGTTAGCCTGCCGGCAGCGGCCATGGAAAATGGTCGGCAGCGACATTGACGACAGGAATATCCAAGTTGCCAAGAGGAACGTCAAGCGGAATGGCCTGGAAGACAGGATATCGATCGTCAAGCGGGAGGCCGAGGGGTCCTTGGTTGACCTAGAGGCTGTGGGGTATCCTGATGGGCTGACATTCTGCATGACAAACCCGCCATTTTACGAGTCAAAAGAGGAACTGGAGGCTTGTGCAAAGGGGAAAGAGCGGCCGGCGCCAACTATATGTACGGGGGATCCCATCGAGATGGTGACGGCGGGCGGCGAAGTGGGGTTTGCCGAGAGGATATTGAAGGACTCGCTGAGATTGAGAGACAAAGTCCGTTGGTACACGATTATGTTTGGAAAACTGTCGAGCGTGGAAAAGTTCGTCGGTAAACTCCGGCACGAAAAAATCACAAACTACGCCATCGGCGAATTCCGCCAGGGCACCAAGACAAAACGATGGGCCATCGCGTGGTCTTTTTGCCTTGGGAAGCCCGCCATGTCGATTGCCCGCGGGGCCACAGCGGCATCTCTGCGCCGCTTCCTGCCGTCGGTGTGCGAGTTTCTCGTTGCAGAGTTCCCGGCGACGGAGACGGCACGGTTGCGCGCAACGGTGGCGGGGATTCGGAAGACGATTGAGCGGTTGGATCTCGAGGCATATAAGTGGGATGTCGAGGGTCTCCGGTGGCGGGGGACGGTGGCGGGAAATGTGTGGGGGAGGGCGTATCGGCGGAGGAAGGAGAGGGAGGAGAAGGAGGGGCAGCCGGAGGTGGTGATAATGTCAGAGGGGGGGGAGCAGGTGTTGGGGTTTGAGGTATGGGAATGTGGTGGATGAGGGGAGGGGGGGTTTCCGAATGTGGTA